>CAKNWT010155648.1:0-10180 GCA_932066315.1 Andricus coriarius
ATATACTTCTTCTATCTTAATGCATAATAATTGTATTTTCTACAGTTGCAGGGATCTGGGCAGTTCAAACAAATGCTATGCGTGGACAACAGTTTTATATGTGAACCCCGCCACGATAAAGACACGGATCCTTTACGCTGGAATGGTGAGCTGAAAGCAACGCATATAGTAATACAAAACAGTACTGATGAAAATGATACTGATCAACTTCACGTATCTGCTGGTAATTCACAACCAGTATGCAGCTGGTCAGAATCGGCCAGTCTGGCCGTACTGCCAGTCAGGTGTAAAAATACAAATGCAGAGTTACATAAAAACAGATTTGGTTCCGGAGGAAGAGGTCGGTGTATCAAATTGGGTCAGGACTGGTATACTCCAAGCGAATTTGAAGCACTCTGTGGGAGAGCATCTAGCAAAGACTGGAAACGTAGTATTCGATTTGGTGGAAGGAGTTTACAGACTCTTATTGATGAACAAATTTTAAAACCTCATGCTACTTCCTGTACCTGCGCTGCTTGCTGTGATGATGACAGCGCAGTAAGTACCTTTGATAATTGTCACATTGAGTTTATAAGATTGAAAAATTTGTTATAATCATAAGCCCGAGACAAAAAAGTATTACTGCCTATTCTATTCTGTGAACTTTTTTTATTTAATCTATTTATAATATTCTAGACTGGTCCAGTTCGCTTGTTCACACCATATAAAAGAAGGAGAAGAGCAAGGGAGCATTCAGACGGTGAAGTACCATCACGAAAACACAAAAGTGATAATTCCCGAGACGGTAGTAATAACGACGAGAGTGACAGTGAAGTAGGTGGCCCTGTAAAAGAAGTATGGTCACAGTTCGTTGCCGAAGATGGTTTGGTTGTTCATCAACAGCCGGAGCAAGAAACTATCCATCAAGCAGAAAATGGTCAAGGAGATGATGTGTTTAGAAAACTAGACGAAATGGCAAGCAAGTTGTCAAAACTTGCTTATGAATTCAGACGCACCTTGGATGAAGCCAAAGAGTTAAACAGACAACAAAGAAGAGAACAAGCATTGGTTGCGCAATTAGGTGGAAGGGGAGATGTAATCGAAACAGTTGGTTTACAACCAGCTGCGGATATCCAGAATAAAAAGGTAAGACTTTTTGAGAAAATTTTCTTTCAATATTCTTGTAATAATATATCGTGCCTCAATCACGAGATTAAAAAAAATCGAGATTAAAAAATTAAATGTTACACACTATCTCACTAAAGCTTCACATGTAATAAAAATGTTTTCATACAAAACAAGAATTGTTGAAAATGAATCCATTTCCTAAGTGTCTCATATTCAGGAAATATTAACCATGAAAGAATCGTTTACTCACCAAACGCATGTAAGAGAAAGAAAAATGTTCTATGCTATTATTATGTGTCTGTGGTTGTTCGAGTGATTGTTTGACATTCGAACATATTTATTATTTAATGTTCACGACGACAATTTAATAATTACTTAACATTCATGTAAATAAAAGAAAACATTCAAGTAACTGAGACAGCAGAACATATTTTTTCGTTCTCATTAAGTACATATTCATAAATAAACTATTAAACTGTAAACGTATTTTTTTTATTTTCGGAATATTACGAATTCAATGGAAACTATAAAGGGTAGACCGGAGCAAGACCGACGAGGTACCATTCAGTGCTCTATAAAAAGTTAATAAGATGTGGAATTGATCAATTTTTTCTGTAATTATTTCTAACAAGCTGTATTTTTTTGGCCTTGCCTCGCATGCAGGGGCAAGACCGACGACTGTTTCGTTTTATGAAATAGAAATACCTGAAAATTTAAACATTTGATTGTTTTATTCTTTGGTATTTTATGCATTGGAAAAGTTAATTTTGGACATAATGCAGCAAGAAGTACAAATTATTTTTATTTAAAATAGTGATAGCTGTGTTATGACTTCTTCTTCTTTGACATTCTGCTAGTTGCAGGCGAGACACGCAGGTATCTGCTGAATAAGTAAGAATATCTGCTTACCATCCAAGCATTTGTCAACTATGTTCTTGGTTGCTCTTACCCCGATGCGATGGTGAAGTCTCAGCTATTTTTTAAATTTAGTATATTTTAGACTTGAATTAAGTTTAATTTTTATAATTATTTGATGGAATAATGTTTCATCTACCAGGAGATCAATTTTTCATGCCGTAAGTATTTAAATTCAGAAAAAAAGTTTAGTTACGAAATGCAGGGTTCACAAACTTTTCAAAAATATGCCCCTTGCCACTCTTAAAAAGTGTTCAAAACTTAGCCCAAAATAATGATTAATTCGCTCTCTACCGACGGAGGTAAGAGAGGGGATTCACGAGTGACAGATTTTTGCATTTTGCACTTTCTGTGGACATCCCTGATTTAAAGTATTTTGAAAGTTTTCTAAAAGATTTCAAGGGATTTAAAAGGATTTAAGTAAAACGAATTCAAGGAAATCAACCATTTCAACAGTTTTCAAAGATTTCAAGTGATTTTAAGGTAGTTCAGTAAATTTTAAATGATTAAATAGGACTTTATAACATCTTTTATGGGATTTCAGGGGATCTGAAGCGATCTCATCAATTTAATTATTTATAGTTCCATGATAGCACAGCTATCAAGCATTTTAAAAACATCCGAAATATTAGGTACTATTTCAGACTTCAAAGACAGCGATTCGATGCAATGGCAGACTTGTGAGAAGAAGTCTTACCTAATGCGCTGCGGTTAAGTTGTAATCTACGATCCGCGGAACTGAGAGCATTAGCTCCGAACTAAGCCGCTGGGCAGCGCATTAGTAGTGGAGGCAACTTATACAACGGGCCGGAACTGCTTGGATAGGAATAATTTTTTTAATGTTCCAAATTTGAAATGCTAAAATGTTTAGAATTAAAAATTTCCCGATCTAAGTAAAAAAACACTACTTAAATTTAAGAAAAAACAGTTTAACGTAATGGATTCTTTCTTTTTTGTTTATAAACTAAAAATAATTACTGCCAAGAGATATTTGAGATATTTAATTAGGTTTTTATTGGTCACAATTCACAAAAATGGTAAATATACCATTTTACAGGAAAAAGGACATTAAAAAATTGAATAAATATGAACAATTAGAACAGTTAACGCCGTTGCATTCAGAACAAGCTTGTTTTGATAATAGTCCAGTTTTCCTACATCCACTATTTCCTTCACATCCAGATTTGCATTTGTAAAAAAGTTACTAAGTTTACGCAAAAAGACGGTGTTTTACCATTTTTTGAAGTGAAACTTCTTAGGGCGCGGTACAGCTGTAGCGGTAGTGTGCTGAGCGCGCGTATGCATGGAATTCCTTCAAATCGTGGAATTTCATGATCTCGATGAATTCATTGCATTCCGTGAATTTATTGAATTTTGTGAATTACTTCAATTCCTTGAATTCCATGAAATCATTCCACTTAAACATTCTTTCCAAGTTTCACTTCTACCGTGCGCGTCCCGAGACACATTTTTTTATTAAGGTTGGTTTAAAGGCCCAAACCGGACTTGAAACTTTCTTTAAATAGTTAAAGAAACAATTAAATGTTTATGTGATTTTGAACAAAAATAGGGTAAAATTATTTTAAGTTTCTCTCATATTCTGTAAATTTGTGTGTTTTGATTCCTTTAATTAGAACTGTTTTCTTTTCGGGGGCTTCGCCCATGCACCACAACAGCGGCTGCGCCCCTGAACCCCCAACTATTAAGCGCACTTGCCACACAAATAACTATTTTTGACCACCCTAATGTATAGTGAAACAGTCTAAGGAAAGCAATAGTTGGTCCATGTCACTCGAAATCGATATTTGTTTATTTTTTTCTCGGAAGTCGTCGTTCTTTTCCACCTGATTGACCGCCATTGTAGTCCGCTGAGGGCTAAAAACAGTATTTTTAATTGAAAAAAAGAATAAAACTTGTTTAACTTATACAGTAGAAGTCCGATAAGTTTCTTACTTCGGGGCTGTAGGGGCGGAAAATTCTAGGAATTGTGGACTTATGGGATGCCTCCTCTAGTAGCACGATATTAGGTGCGCGCATGCGTAAGATTGATGCGCAAATCATAAGCGAAATAGCACACGTAGTGCGCACACTTATCGGACGGAAACTTATCGGACTTCTACTGTACATTATTTTGTCTCATAGGTCCGTCATTTTTGGGGGCACGCCGCACCGTGCGTAAGGGGTTTCTCAGAAGTGATTTGTTCTTTCAGAGTGTTCCTTTAACGGTTTTATAGAGCTCTAAATGGACTCAAAAGTACTACACTACCGTCGGAAATTGTGCGCACGACTCTTGTGAGCGCTATCAAAAATCACTGCTGACTTCGAACCACAATTACTTACAATTGAGCTTTGATACGATTGAACATTTTTAATCATATCTCGGGTAGGGTAAGTGTACCAATTACTGCAGGCGTACCTATTACTGCGTTTTTTTCGCCTAATCAGAATAAGCTTAGTACAAATAATTTTTTTGACAGCAAAAAATTCCTAAAATCAATAAGAATTTACTCTACTGTATAACAAAAGCCAAAATATCGCTAAATTAGTTATATATTCTTAATAAATATTTTTAAAAAACATTCATAAAACTTGAAAAATCCACCATTTTGTTGGGTACAACTAGACTTTTTTTACCGAAATATCATGGTTCGCAGTCAGCAGTGATTTTTAATAGCGCTCATAAGAGTCGTGCGCACAATTTCCGACGGCAGTGTACGTTTTTTTTAATAAAATGCGCAAAACTTATACAGTAAGACCAAATTTATGGTAGTCATATTCATGAGTGCGACATAGATGCTCTGATGTGTCATCTACTAGCGTCTCACTCGCACTCACGCTTTCCCATAGCTACTATGAATTTGACCTTACGCCTACGGTATAGGTTTCAATATGTCTCATACACTTCACAAGGGGTTTCTTGTAGGTGGTTGCTTTTTTCAACCCGTTCTTTTATGATTCAATAAAGTCAAATAATACCACGAGATTTTTTTGTAACTTATGTTTTAAAGTTAATAAAGAAATTTTATGCAGCTTTTTATGTGTCAGGTCCGGCATTTTTCTTGGGACACATAAGGATTTTATCGAAGGTGGTTGCTTTTTTGCAGGCGGTCATTTCACGATTTAATAGAGCTAAAAAATAATCGCTTGAACCGATTTTTTAGTTTTAAAAAAGTTGAAATGTGCAATACTTATGCAAATTTTTCTGTGCTAAGTGCCCTTTTTTTGAAACTTCGCTTCTTTGACAACGATTTTCTCCGAGACCGTAACTTTTGTTAGGTTTTTCTTTCACAATTTGATGTAGCCTGATAGTACTCTAAGAATGTTTATTTATTTTTAATCAAATACGCAAAAGTTAAACAGGTTTTTGTTTATCCTGTAAAATTTTGATTTTGTCACTTAAGCCCTTGTATCTTGTCTGTTCCGTTTTATTATTTATAAATAATAAATTTTGTATTTATTTTTATTGTTGTAGCAGTATATTTTCCTTGCATTGGACTTCCAATATTTTGTGGTTATCGCAGCAAGTAGGCGATCTCGCCATTACTCTCAGTATCCACTCAGTGCTCGATAATTTCAAAATATATAAAAATATTTATAATTTTCAATAGTATATTTGTTTTTATTACTTAGTATTACTGTTGTCAATGTATATGTACCTTGTATTCTACTTTAATATTATTTGTCAATAACGGAGGAACTTGCAGATCTCAACATTACTTTTAATCCTTTCAATATTTGATTTTTTATTAATGTACATACGTACGCAACCTTCGAAACTTATTTAAACTAATTAGTTTATAAAATAATTCGAAAAGTAATACTAGTCGTATTTATAATGCGTTTCGAAAGCCAGCCAAAGAAAACTACACTTTTTCAGTGTCGAAAAAATACTCTCAACTCCCGATATAAGAACGGTTTCTGGCATGGCTTGCTAACAGCTGATAAAACTAACGCCCTAAGAGTACTGTCCTCATGCTGTTTGTCAACCTCGACTGAGCACCGCCTCTATGTCGGTCCCGTGGTCTCCACATCACCAAACATGCCGTGGAATTAAATTAAACCGCCGCATCGTAGAAGGGGATATAAAATATTTCTTGAGTTTTGAGGGACCCCGAACGTCGCTCAAACCCCAGAGGCTGGGAACCCCCCCCCCCCCCCTCACTGGGAAATATTCTATACCCCGTTCTACGAAGCGACGTTTCAATTCTAGGAATATCGTAAGCTGAGGGATTTTATATCGAGAGGTGAGTGTACTCTTCTTAAACCTGAGCGAGACCCTTACACGAAAGCGCGCGGAACATCAACACAGCATGAAGACTGTTCTGTATAGAGTTTCCGATCCTCCGAAGATCCTATACATTACACTAAAAAAGCAAGGCACAGTAGGTTTAATTTTCGTATATACAGCGACTTCCATCGCTTGGCGATGCAAATCCGAAAAGTTCCGGGCCATTGCAAGATAAAAACCTAATTTGCTTTCACTATAAGTGCGAGTTCCTCTTGCAAGAGAAATGACTCACAATGAATATAAGTCAGAGCTAAATTGCGACCACGAAATATCACTTAATATTTGGGACATTTTCAAAATTCTTGATAGGTGTGCTATCAAGGAATAATAAATCATTTAATTGATTATCGTTTCTCACAAATTTTGAAAAAAATTTTTAAAATAAAAGAAAATCATTTGTCACTTTTAAACATGATTTAGCTCCCCTGTATTTGCGGTGTGCACTCAGGCGTGACAAAACAGATAGAGAAACAGGAGAGAGATAAAACAGGAGTCTCTGGATTTAACGTCAAGGTCAGCCCCAAAACCGGCGCTAAATCCAGATTCGACTGTAAATAGTTGAATTTTTATGCTATAAGGGATCAATTTTAACCCAAAGATGATGTTGTGTAATTTTTATTGAAGATAATTAATTTTGAATTTAAAAAAACGAATTTTCTACAAAATAGTTTAATTTTGTACTAAATAGTTGCATTTTAAACCAAGTTCTGACATTTTCAAGTCAAACAGACGATTTTGACATAAAACCGTTGAACTTTCAACCCGAGAAAACGAATTTGCAATCAAAAAGTTATTTTACAACCAATCAGTTAAATTTCCAACAAAAAAGTTAAATTTTCCGTGTAAAAAGATAATTTTTAAGCAAAAAAACAAAATGAACTATCAACTGAAATTATAAATCTCCAACAAAAAAAAATTAACTTTTCAAAAAGTAGTTCAACTTTCAACCAAGGAGTTGAATTTTGAATCTAAAAAGATGAATTTTCAATAAAAAAATGTAATAGTTGATATTTTAATTTAAAATAAAAAACAGTTTTATTTAACCAAGAAAGACAAATTGTCAAAAAATGGTTGAATTTTTATCTAAAACAGATTAGTTTTTAACTAAAAAATTGCATTTTTAACTAAAAATTGGGTTTCTTCCAAAAAATACGAATTTTCAACAAAATACATCAATTTTTAACCAAATAGTTAATTTGTCTACGAAATTGTTTAATTTTCAAACTAAAAATAAAATTTTTTCACAAAACAATGTAATTTCCAACCTGAAAATGTAAATTTTCAACCAATAAGTTAATTTTTAATTGAAAAGAATCAATTTTTAAGCAGGCAGTTGCATTTTTAACAACAAAAAATATGAAACTTCTACAGAAAAAGATTCATTATCAAACCAAAAAGATGAATGTTCAACAAAATCGTTGAATTTTCTATCAAAAAAGATTTTTTTAGTCAAGAAAAAAAAATTTCAATTTAACTATTTTATTTTGAAGCCAAAAAGTCGACATTTTAACAACACATGTCAACTTTTAACCAGGAAGTATGACTTTTTAACAAAATTGTTGAGATTTCAATAAAATAATTCAATTTTGAACCAAATAATAAAATTTTCAAATAAGAAAGATGAATTCTTAACGAAAAATTTAATATTACTTTTCAACTGAGAAGGATGAACTTTCAACCCAAAATAGTTGGATTTTTTCATTTGATTCGTATAATTCAGTTTGAATTTAATAAATTATGGACTAAAGAAAAACATTTTAAATAAACATTGAAGTTCATTTTTAATACTTGAAAAATGTTCTGACACTATTTTGACACTATTTAAACAAAATTTTGACACTATTTACTTTCAAATTTAAATTGTAAATAAATAATTAATTAATAATTTTTTACAATATGTTGTTATACTGTTATGATAAAAAACATCTAATATTATTGTTCTTCATTGGATATTAATTGTTTGGATATATTTTCATATTTTTATTCACTTTTACCCGATTTTTTGTTATAATAGATAATTATTGACGAGAAAAGTTTCAGGGAATGCGAATTTGTCATGAAACATAGTGTATACAGCAATATTTAGCACAGTACTGTTTATTTTTTAACTGCGTAATTAATGATGTACAATGATAATGTAATAATGTACTCAGAGAAAGACACATATTTGATTTGCATGTGAATCTCAAATCGCTACTATTAACAATCAATTTGAGGAAAACATAGAAATAATTATTTGTGAAATAAAATATTGCATTCACTACACTAATGTGTTGTATATTGTTTTATTATCTAAATAAAATAAATAATTTATATTTCATTCACAAATCCCCACGAAAATCAAAATATAATTTCATTATTTCCAACATTTAAAATTAATCTTTTTCTCAATATTGAATTACTCGCATTCAATTCTGAACTCAATTGGAAAAGGAAATAAATTATTAGAAAAAAATAGTCAGAAGACGCAGAAAAAAAGGTTCAGGGCTTCAGGTACCTGACGCCGGAATTTGCAGTAGGATAAAAAACGCAGCAGAAATCCGGCCGAAGTTACTGCTTACTGCTTCCTCCGGGAGCCGGAGGGAGCCGTAGCCAAAGTTTAAAACTGGACTTCGGCAAGCAGTAGCCAAAGTACTGCTCATCCCATCTCTAGCAGAAAGTAAGCAGTTATAACTCTTGTGAATTTTACATTGCTTGCCATCGGCGCATCTTCGGCTTGTTTCTAGCTTGAGTACAACGCCTCTTCGATTCGCCTCTGGCTCATACAGCAATTTCACACTAGTGTGGAACTACCTACTTTTCGCACTTGTAGCACTGTTATTCTCAAATCGGAAAAATACGCGTCACCTAATTTCCTTTAAAAACTAAAATATGTCGCCGCCGAATGATTGTACGATTTAAATTGTAGAAGCTGCCTGATTTTAAATGGATCGGGTCTAAGCCTCATCAGAAAATCGTGGTTTCTATAAAACAGTAACAATACACATATATAAGATATAAGACATTGTGGGCCTGAGGATTATGTAACATACACTTATTAGGACACCCTCTATTATATATGTACTTGTCCTTTTACAGTGTGCCAATTGCAATCGGGAGGCATATGCAGAGTGTTCCTTGTGTAGGCGTACACCATATTGTTCAACATTTTGTCAAAGGAAGGATTGGAGTGTCCATCAAGGAGAATGTGTACGGGGAGCAGCTGAAACTGTAATGTTGATAGTGGAGAGTAGTACC
This sequence comes from Andricus coriarius, assembly GCA_932066315.1. Taxonomy (NCBI): domain Eukaryota; kingdom Metazoa; phylum Arthropoda; class Insecta; order Hymenoptera; family Cynipidae; genus Andricus; species Andricus coriarius. The sequence goes on from CAKNWT010155648.1 coordinate 9,548, forward strand.
GGTGACACAAATGCTTTAGGGGCAGCATCCGGAGACCAATAGCTAGTGTTCCTCACGCCAATTCGACGGAAGAATTTGGCAAGTGAAACATTAAGTTATGAAGACAAAGCTACAGAAAGAGAAAAGACTTAAAAACAGGAACTGTAAAACCACGTAAGGTTGATCCCTTCTAATTCACTATATCTTTTTCGATACACTTTACATTTGTTGTATTATATTTTATTCTTGAGAAAATCAAGGAGTTAAACTCTTGTATATAACTTAATACCTATTTTCACGTAAAGTAAGGACAAATGTGTAAGTAGAACTCTCTAGAAATCAATATCAAGAAATTTGCTTCCTATTTTAAAATGCGGATAAATAAAACTATCCAATTATAAAATAGGCTGTGTATAGATGTCCGGTGCCGGGCGCTATGTTGGTATCCGGTAGCTTGCTCCGATTGGTTAAACGGCAGTGGACAGGGTCTGCCGGACAGCAGCATCATGTACGGCATTCGACTTAGTATATTTCTGATTTTCTTGAGATGTACACGAGGCATAACCTCAAAGTGAAGTATATAATTTGGAAGAAGAACATAAGTGTAACTTTTTTTACACTCTTGAATATGTAATTGTTTATTAACAATGACTT
>CAKNWT010155702.1:0-13014 GCA_932066315.1 Andricus coriarius
CCCGGGTTTTCATCATCAGCCACGGACTAAGTTAAGTGCCTAAAGAGATGAGTATGTTATAAATTACTTTAATACGATGTTTGAAATTTTGTGTGATGACGTAGGTACAAAATTCGGAGCATGGTGTGGTTTGGAGTTCGGTTTTTGCCGCTGTTATTCTTACACAGCAGCCACGAGCGTTGTAGGTGAAAATAGTCGCTTCTGGATGCTTTCTTAGAGCTAAGTGGACAAACAATGTCGATGATATAGACTCTTTCACCTTTTTTCTCTCGGATCACGATGTCGGGTCGATTGGCTCGGAGATAATAATCCGTCTGTATAGTAACATCCCAATATAAGATGTAATCTTCGTTTTCTAAAACGGGTACTAGCATTTATCTATAGAAAGGCCTACGTTTTGTTAAGCGTCCTAGGTTTAGGGCAAGCTGTTGATGTATAATACCCGTCACATCATTATGTCCGTGCGTATATTCTCTTTGAGCCTTTACGCGACAACCATCAATAATGTGCTCGATGGATTCGTCGGTATCTCCACATAATCGGCACCGGTAAATCGCGTCTTGATGTAACATGTGTTTGCGACAATTTCTGGTGCTGACAACCCTGTCCTGAATCGCAATAACGAATCCTTCCGTTTCTGGAAATAGGGCACACTTTTTCAGCCAAATATTAGATGCGTCATTATCCATTTCATATTGATTATCGTACAACTTAGAAAGTTGATGATGCATGGACAGATTTAGTAAATTTCTAAGACTTTAAGAAAATAGTCATGTGGTACTGAAAGAAACGCTTGCTTGTAGTCAATGTATGCCATGTGCAAGTTTCTTTTGTGTTTACGAGATTGCATCACGGCAACAGCGTCTATGGTGACTAGATCTTTACCGTCCCGCGAATTTTCACAACATCCTTTATGTTCTTCTGTGAGGATGTCATTCTCGTTACAGTGAGAATATGCCTTATCTTTAATGATAGCTGTAAGACATTCATAAATTGTAGGAAGACAGACTATCGGTCGAAAATCAGATGGATTTTGAGCATCTGGTGTTTTAGGCAACATATGCGTAGTACCCTGGAGCATAAAGCTTGACATCAGATCTGGTTGTTCGATGATCTTCTGAAAACAACGTGCCAACGCAGGATGCACACTAGTCAGGTACTTGTACCAGAAGTTATGCACCATGTCCGACACGGGAGCTTTCCAGTCACTTGCCCTTTTTAAAACCGCTGAACTATCTGAACCTTTGATGTTAGTCAGCTCCATCTCAAGGTTATTGATTGCTCTTGCTTGCCCTAGTTGGAACCAAGCAGCGTCCAAATTACTTCTGTTCGTTTTTCCCTAAACACCCGACCAGTGGTTAGTCATGTCTTCCAATTGAGGGACTTCAGTGGTTTGCTGGTTATTTTGCTCTATACTCAGATCACGATAGAACCTTTTTTCAGCTTCCTGAAAGGTTCGATTTCGTTGCCTTCGTGCACTACATTTCTTGTACCGACTTGTACCGTCAATGTCTCGATGTACAGAGGGTGGATGATTTTAGTAACATGGTGTATCAGCTTTCTGGTTCTACTTCCTCTCTTGAATTGAGTTAATCAACCCAATTTGCAGCTTAGTTTTCTGTTCAAATTCATAGGTAAAACCTTGAGGTTCAGGTGTTCTATTAGTGCACGTAGATCCTTTGTTATGTTCATCTTGAGCAGAGAATGCCTTTGTGTTGGTTCTACGTGTCCGAACTATATTAAAGCATGACCAAAATTCCTTATAAGGTGATGGAATTTTTATTGTATTTCGCTGTTTACATCAACGTTATTAATGTCCGGATGTGGTTTCAGTGGATCTGGTACTTTATGTACATTGTCCCTAGCACATATGCCTTCAGCTAAAATCAGGTCTTCGTTGTCCACATCTTCCAAAGAGAGTTCATCAATAAGAAGCTGCTGTTCCACTTCCATTTTGATGGCAGCTATTTCATTAGCCGAAAGCAATTTGTTTACGGATACTGACCGTTTTGGTCTGCTAGATTCTGCTCATTCATTTTTGCGGCTAGCTCTGGGTTCTTGCGTAAGAAGAGTAAATGGTGTTCTCTCCTCACACTTTGTCCACTTTTCTCTGCCAAAAAATAAAGGCGCTTAACTTCTTCATTTATATGATGTGCCCAATATAATCACGTTCTTGGTTGCTGAACCTCTGCTTCTGCCTCTGGTTGAATTAGGCCATCTGCCGAAAGAGGATGTGGTGGTGCTAGAACATCATCAGGTTGGGCAGTAAAATCAATTGCCACTGCTTGATCTTGCTGTGCAGCTTGCTTTAGCTGATGTTCATTATTGACGTTTTTGTACGCAAAATCAATCTTTTATTTAATCTCAATTGCTGCATTGTTGATGAAAGAACTCCTCCCTGTGAGCATTTCCTTGAAACTTTGGCCTTCTCTTCATTACCATGTAGTGAAGTACGTACCGTTCTACCTTTCAATATGGAGTGCATCCACCTGTTTACTGTGTCACTAAATCCGTGTGTTTGAGCAGAACCGTATATAGATTCAATTGGGGTGTTACTAAATGTCCTCTCTATATCTAGAAATGCTGCAATTGCTGCTATACTTTTCCGCATTTTATTATTAATGCGGGACGTAAACGCATAGAGAGCGCCTGTGGCATATCTGCCTTTCTGAGAGGCGCATTATTTCCCATGGAGATGTATTTCCTTTATGATTTCCTCTCTCATGTAAAGGTCGACTAATTTTTCTAGTATTTTCAACATGAACGAGGTAAATCTGTTCGGTCTAAAGGATTTTGCCTTATAATATGTATCCTTACCGGGCATTAGAATGATGATTGCCTTAGCCTTCCTCCGAGCTACCGGAGTGTATCCCATTGCTAAGCATACTCCAAAGATGCCGCACAATGGACCCACCAAGGACTGAAATTATTTTTGAATGAATGCAGGGACTATGTTATCATCTTCTGCAGCTTTAAATCGTCCGGTCTTTAATTCGGGGTCTAAAAGTCCGAGCCCATGAAGTGTATCCCCATTAGGTGCTCTAGGATTCCATTAGTCGACATATCCATTTCGCCCGAAGAAAATATCGCCTTGAGTTGACATGATGAGTTGCCTCTTTAGGTTTTCTGGAGTCTAGCAATGTCAGGTATGTTCTCGATTACCTAAAAATACCCCCTCCATGAGTCCCGTACGTCATTTTGTATTTTATTATTATATCTGTTTGAGATTGCCATGTAGAAGTCCTAATTCAGATTCTTTTTAGCCCTGTCGAAAAGACGTCGAGTATCTTTTTTCACATCCTTAAGTCTACGATTGAACGTGAGTGCATCCTTGTCTGTTTTCTTGATATGAAGAGGACAATAATCGTCCTCATACGCTTTGTTCATACCTTGTTATAGGATGTTGACAGCTAATTCTATTCGTTCGATACACTTGATTCTGTCCGGTGTAGCGCCCAGAAAACTGCTGAGATCCTCCCTATTAGTATCCCATACTGTTTATTTAAGTTTTCTATACCTTTGAACCTGAGATCTATCGGTTGTCAAGAAGAAGCATATCTGTCTATGATTCGATTTGGACGTATCCGACGACACATGCCATCCCTTGAACACTTCGCTAATACTCATCGAAAATGAAGTCAAATCAATTACTTCGCGACATCTGGATGACACGAAAGCAGGTGTCGTACCCCGATTCAGTAAAGTTAAATCAGTAGTTGAGAAGTAATCTAATAAGGACTCACCCCTGTGGTTGATCTCCTTACTACCCAAGTCGAATTCTATTACTACCCCTTATTGTTACTACCCCAAGTCGAATGCCTCAGATTGTGATGGGTCCTGGAAGTCAAATGGTAGGTTAACTAAGCAAATCTTAATAGGTTGGCGGCTGCCTCCTAAATGGTGCTCGATCTTTATTGCTACCAGATCTCTTGAAAAGAACCTTGGCAATCCCGTGAATTTAAGATCGTCTCTTGCATAAAGTTTTGCGCTACTATCGGCGAGAAAATTCGAGTCCTCTGGATTTACCGTTAAAAAAGTAAGTGAAGAAAAAATGGTAGTTCAATGAATAAAGGATTATTTTAAAGGTCACAATGTCACAATGTATTGTACAGAATTTATATGGCTGGCGGCCCTTAATTTTGCTACCATTAAAAAAAACCTTATTATACAGGGCATTATTTCTCAAGTGACCCAACTTTAAATATAATTTTCTTCGATTGTCTTGAAATTCTGGAAATATGTTCGTCTACTCAACAGTACTTAATCCATCAATTTATAGACCAGGATTACCCCCCTCCCAAGTGGTAGCGGGTTGAATATCATACCCCATCGCCGACATGGGTAGTTTCAAGAGCCTGTAACTCGCTTTCTAATTACGCGATTTGATTTTTTACGAGGGTTTTACTACTTTTTCAATAAATAAATTATTGTTTAACCTTTTTTTGCAATTTAGGGTTCTTCGATTTTTGTAAAATAGTCGCCACCGAAAGCTTGACTTTTTTACTATGGAAAATTTCCAGTAAGAAAATATACAAGTTAAGATTTATTGAGATACAGGGTCGGCTGTCAAGGGAGTCCTTCGTGCTCGCACTCGGACGTCACGCCCCAGCAAACCTCAGGAAAGGTTTCAAGTATACCATTTATTTTTATTATTCACGTTCGCTTATATTCCTATGCGTGGTACAGTCAATATTGTGATTACTGACAGTGGTGTAAGTGGTATAAGACGGACCAACCTACGGACCTCTCCCCTATAATTTCAAATAAATGTGTCTCAATCTGCGTCTAGGACAAAACTCATTCTCTCAAAAAGGATTTTCACAGCAATTGTCCCAACTTATTTCCGTTGCCATTATTACAATGAAAAATAATATTTTTATTTTTGATTATTAAAGAAATCTGTACTCAAACGAAATAAAAGTGGTTCGAGATGACGACATATCGTGTAATACAACTGCGATATAGATATAGACTAAATCCTCTAAAGAAATTAATAATAGAAAACATAATCTTTCTCGACGTTTAGTAATAAGTAATTTCAATTACATGGATAAAAAATCACGTCCGAGTGCGAGCGCGAAGACTCCTGTTAGATCCGGCCTATATCTCTATGAATCTTAACTTGTCCATTTTCTTACTTGACATTTTTCATAGTAAAAAAGTCAAGCTTTCTTTTGCGAATATTTAAAAAAAATTAAAGAACCCTAAATGGCAAAAAAAGTTAAATTAACAGTTAATTTATTCAAAAAGTGGTTAAAAATTGGGTTTTGTTTTTATTAATAATAAAATAGAATGAAAGAGTGCAAAAAGCACTTTCTCAAATCCTTATAAAAAATCAAATCGCATAATTAGAAAGCAAGTTACAGGCTTTTGAAACTAGGAGTGCAGGTGTAGGGGTGGGAAATTCAACCCCCAGCACTTAGGGAGGGGTGGTAATCCTGGTCTTTAAATTTGTGAATAAAGTACTGTTGGATAGAGGAATATTTACCCATAATTTTAGGACAATCGAAGAACATGACTTTCAAGGTTGGGGCAGTTGAGAAATAATACCCCATATGCTTACTGTGTTCCGCGACGAATCCGCACGCGATGTGGGCGGTATGTTTAAAATATGAGCAAATTAAGACTGAAAGTCAAAAGCGATAAGAACTTTGAAGGTGTCTGGTCTTATTCTATGCGTGAACGGATGTGTGTATATGAATTCACCGTCACGTTTTACATCAAAATGAAGGCTCTTTTACACCTTCCATCAATCGGTTATCGACCGACCAACATATCGGAATATCCATTCACACTTCCGGAAAATATAATTAAATGTAGTAATATTTTAGTTATTTTCTGAAACTCACTAAAAAAATTACTTAAATATCAGCAGATTGCACCGAATTTACAGAAATTGTGAATGGATGTTTCGATATGTTGGTCGGTCGATAATCGATTGCTGGAAGGTATGAAAGAGCCATTACTGTGCGAGAGCATGTGAACCTTGACCGATCTTTCTCTCTGATTCTTCTTCTTAATGTCGAACGATCATTCAACAAATATTTAAAAATTCGTGACTTTTATGGCAGTGAAATGAGCGTTGGAATGTAATAATTATAAAAGGTTTTAGTCTGCTAAACTTAACTTAAATTAATAAATCAACAGTGTTTTTAGAAACTGATGAATTTTCATTGACTCTTCCTGGATCCGGCGAAATAAAATTTTATATTAAATTTCTGACAAACATTCTACAATACTGAACACCCTGCAACATCTGTAGGTGTGAAAGTGCACTCATCAGTACTATCTGTCCAAAAAATTTAGATACACCGATTTTTGTACAGATTATAGTGAAAATATCAGCAGAAAAATATGAATAAATGGCTTTTAGTTATAAATTCCTGACTGAAGCAGAAATTTAGAGAAGAGCCCGAGTGAGAATAATTCGACTTGGTGAACTCTTCAAGACATAACCCAGGATTGCTCATGTATGTCTCGTCCATAGCCGCGAGCCAGACTTAATTTGATTTCTTGAAGTCCAACTCAAGACAAGGGAAAAATTATCGCAAAAGGCTCTCAAGGCTTCCGATGGTCATAACTAATCCGCTTTAAATTGTACAGATTGCTTATATTATTTATCTTCATGGCATTTATTTTTAAAGCATTAATAAAGTTGTTTATCTGAAATTATTATGTTCTTTGAATATAGAATTTAACAAGGTTGTCAATTCTTTCCTATCTCCGAGCGAAGGTTCACTAGATACACATGGAAAATGACTATTTTAATATTTTTTATGGAAAATTTGCGGTATTTCCACCTTAATTCATGATCAAGGTCATTACGAAAAAAATTAATAAAAATTGCATTTCTCGAGACTCGAACCAGCGATCTCAATTGTATAAGGCCAGAGGGCAACCACTGAGCTACAGGACTCATTAATATATATTTACAATTAATCCATTGTGGCGAACGCGTTGGTGAAACCTTACGATTTCGATTTAATCGGCCAGTATTTAACTGTATTTGCGTTGGCGAATTTAGGAGAATTAGAGTTCGACTTCAAATGCGGACGAATATGATATTTGAAGATTACCCTGGCGAAAACATCGGATAGGAATTCATTCCGAATTATTCCGGAATCTTTATCCGAACCAAACCGAATCAATCTGAACCAATACGAAAAAAGTTCCACATTTCGTTCGATCCAAATCGGTTAGAAATTAATCCGACTGAATTCGGTTCAATCCGAACCAAGTTTCCAATCCAAATGATTGAAAATTCGGATTGAGTCGGATTAATATTCAACCGATTTCGATCGAACGAAGTGTAGAACTTTTTTTGGATTGATTCGGAGTAACTCAAATTGGTTCAGATACAGATTCCAATTCATGATTGTCACAAAGCTAGATTCACGGGCACTCGTGGCAAATTTTTCTCCATTCGCTAGAATAAGTTTCTTTTTATTGGGTTCTGTCGAGGTACCAGGATTTTATTGAAACGCTTTAAACAGTAGGTAACCTATTAAAATTAAACAGTAATAAATAGGATGATCTTCATATTTTTCGTATTCATATGATATTTGTTCAAAAAGAAATGACAGAAATTATCGGCATAGAAGGTAAAATGTGAGGTGAGGAAGAGATGCCCAGTTCAGATTCAGCGACCATATAAACATGAGGGCACCCTTTTTCCCTCAAGGGTTTTAGATCTGATGGGGATAACAAGACCCTACTAAAAACGAAGGTCAGAAATCGTCACAAATGGTCAGAAGTTCTGACGATTTCTGAACATTCTGACCATTCCCGACGATTCTGACTATTTATGAAGATATGCTAATTCACATCCTATCAGGAAGCTAATCGACGAAAAGGATTAAAAATTAAAAATAAATTGTTTCAATGTTGGATATACACACTGAAAAGTTAGAAATTCAGAAACTACGGGTTTCGACGATTTCAGAAACCTCACAATTTTCCTACATAATTTAAAATTAGGATTAATAAAATGTATCTTGTAAAGAGAAGGAGATACGTCAAAACGGACAAAATTTTCAGGTTGACCTTCAGAGTCATTTAGTATATAAATATAAGTAAAACGAGAAAATGCATAAGTAAATATAAATAAATAAATAATATAAATATCCTGGGAAATTTAGAAGGTTTTATAGCATTCTATTCTTGGACTGATCTCGTATCGAAACCTTTGTCACGTTTCTTTGCGAAATTTGCAGGCAATTTTTCCATAACTATTTCTGACGATTTCTGAACATTTCCTCATGAATTCTGACTTTTCCTAACGGTTTCTGTCGAGAAACGTAACAAAAGTAGACATAAATGTATGTATATATATATTATTGCCTCTAAGAATACAAGATTCTGTGACAAGGGAAGGCCACTATTACAGAAACGATAAAATTAAGATAAATATCAAAATGAAAGAAAAGTTATAATGTCGTATGTACAATACGTTGTTAGTTCATATTGCTTGAGTTCGCGCAGTGTACTACTCAAATAGAGAGAAAGCTCTAATTTTTAAACATGTTCAGATTGCACATTATAATTTTACTTTTTGTTCAACCAGTTACTTGCTGATGGCGATCGACTGTGCACGTGTTTCTCCTCGTAAACCACATTTAAAGTCGCGATCAATTAAACTACCATTTTTCTAACATTAAACCATCAATGTTAGTAATAATGATTTTATCCCAGTGCAATATAGTTATTATATTTTAGTAAAGTGATGTGTTATCATTCTACCTTGTTTTATAATTAATAAATCTTAAAATTATAAACAAAATTGGTCCTTCGAGTCGGATTAAATAATCTTAATAAAAATTAATCGCGACAGTTTATATTGGATTACAGTGATCACCTGTTCGGTCTTTCTTTTCACAAGCTTACAGTTGCTTATTCATTTAAAAACAATCTATGCTATCTCACTCATGGAGAATAGTAGAGTAACACCGTGCGGTGTTCTGTATATATTGCATACTGAGTGTGTTGTGAATTCCTTCGCTCGTGACAAAAGTAAAATCGATAGACGCCATGACGTCACCTGTTGATAAACAGCAAACAATTGCTGGGCTTATTACACGCTTCTACGACAACACTAAGAAGCAAGGAGAGAAGGTAATGAAATCTGTAACATATATGGAAACTAGACTGGCTACGTTGGAAAAATACTGGTCGGACTTTTACGAGCAGCATTTTATCATAGTATCAGATCCAAAAAATGCTGAGGATTCTTATGTTGAGGATAATAAATTTGACGAGGTAGAAGCTAACTGCATTGCAACAAAAACTCAATTCACCATAGTACTACGGAGGAGCTAACAAAGAGTTTCAATTTTTGGCTCAAGACTGCTCAGCTTCGTCATTATCAACCAGAATGCATGGCCCTGCAGAACGAAACGAAAATCTCAAGGAAGAGTGAGCTCTTCAAATTGCATCCTTTCCTCGACGGTAGTGGAATCCTGAGAGTAGGAGGTCGTCTTCAGAATTCTCTACTGAGCTTCAACGAAAAACATCCCATTATACTACCGAAACAAGATCAACTCTCGTATTTAATCGTCTTACAAGCACGCACCCTCACACTCCATGGAGGACAACAGTTGACTTTGAGCCAAGTGTTGAGAAGATATTGGATAATCGGAGCCAAAACCTTGATTAACCAGGTCATTCGCTGTTGCGTAACATGTGATCGTTTTAGAGCGCCAACACCAACTCAACTTATGGGTCAACTGCCAACTGACCGAGTCTCTGAGTCGAGGCCGTTCGCTTGTACAGGAGTGGACTACGCTGGCCCTTACAGCTTTCGGGCTTCACCAGGACGAGGAATTAAATCCTATAAAGGATATATCTGTCTCTTCATCTGCCTCTCAACAAGAGCGATACATCTGAAGGCAGTGTCTGGCAAAACATGGGACAACTTGGTCTTTTATTCCGCCGAATGCACCTCACTTTGGTGGCATTTGGGAAGCCGGTGTAAAATCGGTAAAACACCATCTAAGACGGTCGATAAATGCAGATTATTGTCTGACCTTTAAGGAAATGAGTACCGTTCTGTGTCAAATCGAAGCTTGCCTTAACTCAAGACCGCTTTACCCTAATTCAAATGACCCAACTTCGATGAATGCCATCACGCCAGGTTATTTTCTAACTGGTGGTCCTATGACAGCTGTCCCAGAGCCCTCGCTAACTGATGTCGATGATCAAGCTCTGACACGTTGGGCTTTGCTTTCCAAAATGCTAGATAACTTTTGGAAGAGATGGTCTCGCGAATACCTCCGTCATCTTCAACAACGCTCGAAATGGTTAGTGGAGACTAATCAGGTCAAAGTGGGAGACATCGTCCTTCTAAAAGAAGAAAAAGTGCCACCAGCCAAATGGAGTTTGGCACGCATCGAAGAACTACATCCTGGACACGACGGTTTGGTCCGTGTGGTAACAATGCGGACACCAAAAGGCATCTATAAAAAGGGCCTGAATCAACTGGCCTTACTGCCAGTTCAGAAAACGAACTCAATCTAACCGTATGTATCATCGAATTTCGAACAGGAATAACAACTATGTAAAAGTTTCTTTAAATTCTTTTTTTTCTATTTATTATCTCAAGCGTGACATCCCCCGCAGGATGTTCAGATTGCACATTATAATTTACATCATTTTCTTTCATCAGCCAACTGGCCTAAGCTCATTCATTTTCGACTGCGATTGCGCGACTTGTTGATCAACCAGTTACTTGCTAATGGCGATCGAGTGTGCACGTTTTTCTCCTCGTAAACCACGTTTAAAGTCGCGATCAATTAAACTACCATTTTTCTAACATGAAACCATCAATGTAAGTAAAAGTGATTTTATTCCAGTGCAATATAGTTATTATATTTTAGTAAAGTGATGTGTTATCATTCTACCGCCTTTGAATCCTATAACTCTGACTTTCTCACCACGTGTTCTCCAGCACCTATAATGATTCTTATCCTTGTTTTATAATTAATAAATCTTAAAATTATAAACACATGTACTTATAAAGTTGAATATCGAGCGAAGGATTCCAGGGTCTATATTTGACAATGAGATGTGAAGATTGTTTTTGGTTATCATACCAATGTTACGTAAGTAATGGTTTCTAATGGGCGAGTAAATTGAACATTTCGCGAGGATGTGTAAGAGATCTTCATTTTCTCTTAGATTGCATCACTGGCAAATCTGTTGTGGATCGATTACAGTTGTTCCAGCTTTAGAGGTCAACTTAATGGTGAATCTGGAGGAAGTTCTTAATTGAGCGAAAATGCGCTTAAAAAGGAAAGGAGCTTTAAAAAGCAGATATTGCTGGGGTAGAGCAACATTGTGTAAAATTTTACTGTATATATAACTAAAATTACTGTTTTCCAATCTTAACAGATCCCGCGAATGGAAAAAATCACGGTATCTATCAGCTATAGTATCAATTTGAGTTATAAGATCGGGACCATTGAGGTCCATAAGATTGTGACTTATGCCCGCTCCCTCCAAACATCTAATAAGTTGACCTAGCCAGTTACATTTAACATTTTTGCTGTTTGCGGATTCTACTAGTTTTAGCATACAAAGTTTAGGATAGCGCGAGTCTTCCATATCGAAAATCTCCGCCGCCCAATTCAGCGCCATTTTTAATATTTGGTATGATACACAGGGTAAACCTAGTTCCAATCTGACAAGGAAGTCAGGCGTATTTCTGGGTGGGCGCAAAAGATTTTTGAAAAAAACGGACTTGAGCTTTTTCGAAGACATCTAGATAATTTAATCCGATAATGTGGGCCGCATACAATAAGGAACTCTGTATAATAGAGTCATGAATTTTGATAATGGAAGACCATGAGGGGCACTTAGTTCCAGTTAGAATATTGAACGCCGAGGCTGAGGCTGAGTTGGCTCTGCTAACTGCTGCATGTGCAGCTAAGTTGAAAGCACCTGTTCTAGAAAAAATAGTACCCAAGTATTCAAAACAAGGATCAAACTCCAGAGAGCTACCATCATATTTCAGACCTGGGAGTTTTGCGCTGATCCGACCTTTCTTGAATATAGTGTTTTTGGTTTTGTTGTTATTAACTGTAAGTTTGTTTATATTACAATATACTTGGAGAGCATTGAGTTTTCTAATTGCTTCTATTTCAGATTCTGCAAAAATAATTAAATCATCCGCGTAAATCAGCACAATAATGTCCGTGTCACCCATGATTCTGAGACCCACAAGACCTTTTTGTCTAAAAAAAATGTTGGTATCCGAGGTTAAGAGGTTAAACATGATTGGGCTCAAAATCTCTCCCTGTAGAACTCCCTCAGTGACCGGCAATTCCTCCATAAACTCGTTCCCCACCTTAATGGCAAGTTGAGGCTCTCTCATACAGACTTTTTAGAATTCTAATTATTTTTGAGCTGACCCCAATATCAAACAATTTTGACCAGATGTGAGAGTGATTAACCGTAGGGAAAGCTTTTGAAAAATCCACTACAATGGCATAGATATGTCTATTTTTTTTTGTAAGTAAATTTGCGAAACAGATGCCAGGGTGAAAATATTATCCACAGAGCAGTGATCCCAACTTTGGCACGTTGAGCTACTGCGCTTGCCCGGCGCAGCGGCCCTCATTGGTCACTGTTGGCGCGTGATTTAAACCGAGTATAATTAACAATTATTTAAATTAAAGTAGATAATTATTATAAATCGCACAATAATATCAGAAATGACGTAGTTTGTGATGCAAGGTTAGGAAAAAAAAACTAATGAGTATTTTGTTAACCCTTAGCCGACACACTTCTGGCGCCAATCATAGCCGACACACTGGGACGTTTTTGACCCCAGCCACATAATCGTCTATTCTAAATGAACTAAGCGGTTTTTCATCGTAAAAAAATTCACAGTTATATATTAACTACCCCGTTTCAAGAAAATATGAGTGCGATGCAAAAAATTTTCAATTTAATTTGTTAAAAAAAATATTATTTGCACAGAACTCCGAAGAATGACCAGTTGAACAGTATAAGGCCCGG
>CAKNWT010155747.1:0-13902 GCA_932066315.1 Andricus coriarius
TGGGAATCCGGTCACGTGACCCACTCGTCACATGGCCGTTAAATCCGATTTGGAACATTTTTTTTCATAGATACGGCACTGACTGAAAATATTTTTTTTTCCAAGTATTTGAGAACGAAAGAAAGAAAACTTTTCAAATATTCGAGGTTTTGCAAAATCCTCGGATCAATGATATTTAGAGGAACGAAGCCTTTTGCTGAGGCAATCATTATTTTTACGGAAATTATAAATTTTTCGAAAGGGAGAAATCTTTGGATAGCAGAAGACAACATTTGAACGGCGAGAACCGTTCGCAAATTTATTTGTTTACTCACAATTTTGATATCACAGAAGCATTCTCAGAAGCTATCACGTATTCGAAGACCAACGACTTCATGATGGTGAACCTCAATTTTGCGAAATACGTCGCGAAATGGAAATCCGAACAACACATTAGGTATTTAACTTCAACTACCAGCTAACTTCGCTTCATTGAATACTGAGGGGAAAAAATTGGACCAAATGCATGGGCTTTGATCCATTTTTGCCCTATTTTGTTAATATCTGCGTAAAAACTAATTTTTTATACGTAAGTGCATTGGGAAATTAGTTTCTATTTTTTAATCACTGTTTAATAAATAATAAAATGACAATAATTATTATTTATTACAAAGATATAACATAAATAAAGTTCTGTCCCATACAAATCACAATATTACAAAAATTTCCACATTGATAAATAATTCCAACATTACAAAACCGGCAAGTCTTCATTTTCCTTATAAATTATAAATTTATCAAGTCACCCAGCAATAAATTTCAAGCTCATCAATTTCGAATTTTGAAATTTCGAAATTAGGCCCTCTGCAAATTTATTTATAAATTCCAAGCTTATCAAGTCGCCCAACTATAAATTGAGATACTACAAAATTTGACACACTGATAATTACAATATTACAAAACTGGCAAGTGTCCACATTTCTTGATAAATTTCGCAGTTGGCCAAGCAATAGCTTTCAAAACTACCACAAATTTCCAATTCTGATATTTCGAAACTGGGTATTGTATCGATTTTAGTTATTTTATTCAATTTATTGATTTATTTGATTCTATTTCTTATTCAAAGAAATCAATAAAATCACTAAAAACAATAAAATAACATTATTATCAATAAACTCAAAAAAATGAACAACATCAATGAAATCACAAAAATAAATAATATTAATAAATTAAATAAAATCACTAAATAATAAAATAAAATTCATGAAAAATTCAAATATTTACAATAAAAAAATCAAATAAATTGAACAAAATCAATCAAATCAACGAAATCAATAGAATCAATAAAAACAAATAAATCAATCAAAGCAATAAAAACAAAAAAATTGAATAAAATCAGTAAAATTTTGATTTTATTGATGTTTTTTATTTGATTGATTTTGTTGTTAATAAATTGATTTTATCGATTTTAGTAATGTCATTCAATTTATTGATTTTATTGATTCATTAGATTGTATTTTTTAATACAAAAAATCGAATATTTATATTGGTTTTCTTTAGTTTATTAAAGAATACAAATAAATAAATTAATACAATAAATAAATTGAATAAAATTACTAAAAACAATAGATCAAACTATTATCAATAAAATAAGTAAACAAGGACAATAACATCAATACAATAAAAAAATCAATAATATCAATAAAATCAATGAATTTAATAAAATCAGTACAATTTTGATTTTATTTATTATACTTTGATTTTATTGGTTTTATTCAATTTATTGATTTGTTTCATTGTATTTTTTAATAAAATAAAGAAAATCAATATAAATATTAGCTTTGTTTTATTAAGAAATACAATCAAATGAATCAATAAAATCAATGAATTGAATGAAATCAATTAATTATCAATAAAATGAACAACATCTATAACATCAATCAAATAAATAAAGTTTATACTGGTTTCACTGATTTCATTATTTTTATTAATTTTATTCCTTTTATTAATTTTATTCATGTTTTTCATGTTATTGATAATTTATTGGAGGATAATGGGAATTATATAGCACCCCCGCCCTCCAAAAGCTTATCACAAAAAAGATTTTTGTTGCTCCACCCTTTTAAAATAATATTCATATTTATCAGAAAAAAATTGTCATAATTTTACAAATAACTAGTATTCTGTAGCCTAGAACGTGGACCATTACGCGTTAGGTCCCTTTCTTGCGTTAGGTCCCTTTCATCGCGGACGGTCACATTTGTGGTAGTTTTGAAATCTATTGCTTGGTAAACTGCGAAATTTATAATATATAAAGAAATGTGAAGACTTCAGTTTTTTAATATTGGAATTATCAATGAGAAAAACTTTGCAATATCGCAATTTATACTTGGGCGACTTGATAAGCTTGGAATTTATAAATAAATTTTCAGAGGGCCTAATTTCTAAATTTAAAAATTCGAAATTGATGGTTTTGAAATTTTTTGCTGGGTGACTTGATAAATTTATAAGGAAAAGTGAAGACTTGCCAGTTTTGTAATGTTGGAATTATCAATGTGGAAATTTTTGTAATATTGTAATTTGTATGAGACCAAACTTTATTTATGTTATATATTAGTAATAAATAATAATTATTGTCATTTTATTATTTCATTAAACAGTGATTGAAAAATAGAAACTAATTTCCCAATGCACTTATATATAAAAAATTATTTTTCACGCAGATATTAACAAAATAGGGCCAAAATGGATCAAATCCCATGCATTTGGTCCAATGTTTTCCCCTCAGTATTCAACGAAGCGAAGTTAGCTGGTGGTTGAAGTGAAAACACCTAATGTGTGGTTCGGACTTCAGAGCTTTGGTGGGCGAATTTTACAGGTGGTCTGCATGCCGTGTTTGCTTTGCTGCTTACAACTACAGTCTTATGGTCTTCACATACACAGTACATCTCAATGTTGTACCCAGTTTTCTCCATTTCGCGACGTATTTCGCAAAATTGAGGTTCACCATCATCAAGTCGTGGGTCTTCGAATACGTGATAGCTTCTGAGAATGCTTCTGTGATGTCAGAATTGTGAGTAAAAAAATTAATTTGCGAATGGTTCTCGCCGTTCAAATGTTGTCTTCTGCTATCCGAAGATTTATCCCGCACGAAAAATTTATAATTTACGTAAAAATAATGATTTCCTCAGTGAAAGGCTTCATTCCTCTAAATTTAATTAATCCGAAGATCTTGCAAAACCCCAGATATTTGACAATTTTTCTTTCTTTCGTTCTCAAATACTTGGAAAAAAATATATGTTGAGTCAGTGCAGTACCTATAAAAAAAGATTCCAAGTGGGACTTGACAAACACCCTTAACAAGAAACATATGTACTGTTGGCCAAAAAAGTTCTGTCCACTAATACCAAATGCACGATTTCTACCCCTTTGCTGAAAAGTTATAAAAAAATAATAAGGCCTAGGCATGATCAAGCGCATTTACGCTGGCGTAGCTGAGTTTACGTCTAGATATAAACCATGGGGCACAGTGCTTGTGGACGCACTGGACAATCGCAGCTACGCTCTGCGCCGATGCGCCGTCAAAAATCCTAAATTTACGCTTGTTTCTCGATGCGTTGCTGCGCAGCAGTGGTCGAGAAATGAATGTTTGAGGGAAAAATAGGTCTACAGGATTCATTTCTTAATCCTTTAAAGATTTTTCTTTTAAATACCCTGCACTAAATTCCTCACAAATGTAAAGAAGCCAATTTGTATATTTGTTTTTGTGTTTAACAATACTTTAGCAAATACAGCGGCAAAATGGTTAATTTCAACGATATGATTTTTGATCTCTGAATGAATGTCTGAAATAAAGTAAATGCTTGTCAGAACTAATAAAGACAGACTCAGAAATCACAAATATTGTATTACAATTCCGTTTAATTATTATAAGCAATTTATTTTAAAAAATTCAACCGTATATCACTTTCTTCTAGAAAAAAAACTTATTTTTGCTCGAACTTGTTATAATTTACTATTAGAATGGTATTAATAACGAAAAATTATAATAAGTGGTAAACTTATTATCAACTCCTAAAGTTATAAAATTTTGAGTTTTATGAGCAGACCAATTGACATAGTATAAACGTTAAAGTTGGGATGAGCATAATTCATTCAAACATGAATGTACATGTTTAAAAATAAAAATTTTCGAATATTTAAACAATGTATTTAATAATGTCTATTACAAAAAAGACTAATAGCATGATTGGATTCTATTGGAAAAATTACACGGAGTCCATGTGCTAGACAGTTTTGAGGAGGAACATGCGCTGAGTAAAATCAAAGATTCTTTAATGCCCTTTAAGTATGTTAAACTAATATTAATTCTGCGTCATTTTACAAAAGTAAGAATTTTTTACCACGTTTCGTAGAAAATATAAGCTTTTAAATAAGCATTGTGTGTTATGGACCTAACCCAGCAGAATCATATAGATTGGAGATTTCTTTTCGAAAATCCAAGATATTTAATCACAAAACTGGTTAAATTAAAGCATCAACCTTCTCAGTTCCGGCACAAATAAAAAACTTGGATCGTACTACAGTTTGATATTTATAAAGTCATTTTCAGGTTGAATAAATCAGCTCTCAATCAAAAAAAAAAAAACTAATGGAACGTGGCAACGCTGTTGGCTGCTGTTGCTTTTTAGCAGACCATTGTAGTAGACGCTCCGAAGTCCGAACAAGGCTGCCAATGTAATTGGTGGGAAGTAATTTAAGCTTGAATGATATGAATTACAAATTACGGAGAAATAGCGATTTATATTTATACATTAATATTTTCGCATTTTTTTGTTAATATCGTAAGTCATAATAAATAAAAAATTGGAACTTTTTTTAATTTATGATATAAATACATAATATTCAAAAGTATCTACGTAGGTATTATAGCAAAAACAACACTTATAAGAATCCTGTAAATATAAATTTGGAATAAAGTGGGATTTAAAAAAAATTTGAATTTGAAATTTATAACAAAAACGATACCTAATTTTAAATTTATAACTATTCTGTAAATATAAATTTGTAATAAAGTAGGATTTTTTAAAGTTTTGAAATTGAAATTTATAACAAAAACAATATGCGCAATATAAATAAAAAGAAATACATAAATAATTGCGAATAAACATATGTGCCATCTTACTCCCATGGTACTAGCTGTGTCTATAATAATTTCATTATTACGATATCGAAATGACAGAGGCACGTCATATGATACAACATCACATCTCTTTTGCCAGCATGTACCAGCTCAACTATTCGGCGAACTTGTAGTTTTTCAAGGTTTTCACATACATACTCATTGACTGACATTTTTCTCCTCTTATTTGCTTCCCAAATATGCTCTTTCCACTCGAATCTTTCGTTTTGTCGTACGCCGGCCCGTTTCATGAAACCTTTCAGACGCCATATTTCACGCGTTTCAAACACTACAGATGACTACTACGAAAGTTAAGATGCTGTATATGTTCCGCAACTTTGCCATGTTCCTCCGTAATTTTACAATTTATAAAATAACTCATAATATTACGTTTTCGAACAAACAGAACAACTACTGTTACTGTTATTAAGGAGCACTATCTATTACAGCAACAACTTACGTATTAAATGGTATTGATAGGAATGTTTTATAATAATAAGTTTTTAACTTTTCGGAGTTTAGTACGACTGAATTTTTAAATTTCGTTTTGTAAATTCCTCAGTCATTTTACATTTAATTTTTTTAATTTTGCACATATTTGACCCCCATTAAACTAAAGAATTTTTCGATAATACTTATTCCTTTTATATCAGTTTATTTTTGCACTTTATCACAAATGCTCACATGATTAAAAAGTTGCACATTCTCTTCCTTAAGTGGGTGTTGCACGATAAAAAATATGAATTTTCAACGAACTAGTTCAACTTTCAACCAAGTACTTAAATTTTTAACTAAAAAAAATAAATTGTTATCCAAATAGTTACATTTTCAACCAAACAGATGAATTATCCAGAAAAAACATTAATATTCTACTAAAAACCACGAATTTTCAACAAAATAAATCAATTTTCAACAAAAGATGAATTTATCACCTAAAATTATGAAGCAGAGAAAAAATTAATTTTCGATAAAAGCGTTCAACCGAATTTTCAACAAAAAGTAAAATTTTCAATCAAGTGGATGAATAAAAAAATGTGTACTTTTAACAAACTACTAGTTCAACTTTCAACCTAGTGTTTGAATTTTCAACTAAAAAATATTAAGTTTTAACCAAATAGTTAAATTTCCAATCAAAAAGATGATTTTTCCAGAAAGAATATTAATGTTCTACCCAGTAACACGAATTTTAAACAAAATACATTACTTTTCTCCACAAAATAGTTAGATTTTAAAGCCAAAAGGACGAATTATCTACAAAACGGTTCAATCTTCAACCCAAAAAGTTAACTTTATACGAAAAATTTAAATTTTCATAAAAATAGTTTAATTTTCAATCGAATAGTTTAATTTAAATCAAAATTATGAATTTGTAATAAAACACTCAATTTTCAGCCAAAGACTTTCATTTTCAACCAAATTGTTGAATCCTCAACCAAACCAGATTATTTGGTTTATTTTTTATCCATTATTTTATTTGGTCAGAAAAATTTAGAAAAGTAGAATTAAAAAAATTAAAAACAATTTAGCTATCAGAAGAACTCATTTCTTGAGAATTTGTTTATAATATAAAGATGTTTATAAAAACAGTAAATGTTAACTTATGCTAGTTTTCGTTATAAATTATGAAGCTTCTGAAAAATTCTAGCAAATACCGTGAAGCAAACAATTTTTTCTGTGAGAAAAAACACTAGAAAGAATTTGCTTATGAAAATTGTTCATAATAATTAAATTAGATATTATTAGAATTATTTCTGTTCTATGAGTGCAGATGCAATAATTAAAACTAATAGTGAGCTTATTTTTGTATTTTTTCTTGAGATAAAAATGCACAAATCTGAAATGGTCAATTTTGTCACTTTATTTGTTTATACATTATTTCTCTGTGAAAAAAATAAACAGATCACAAACCACAGTTCTATGAAAAATTAATTTGTAAGCATTTCGAAAAATGTTTGAAACATTTTTTTAAGAAATACGACCTTAGAGTGATTATGAACCGTAAAATTCCTATTCCAGACCACTGTGTGGCGGTTGTCGACCGCTACGCATTTTGCTGGTGCGACTCCACTCAGTGTGCAACGCTGTTTGGAATGCATTTCCAGTGAGTATAAAGGCCTGTACACGCTCGGTTGCCAACGCCGACGCACACGCCGTACGCGACGCAGTTTGGAACGCATTTCAAGTTATACTCATCGGAGGCTCGCCAGCAAAATGCGTAGCGATCCCACTCTTGACAAGCGCTGCACGGTTGTATAGAATAGGAATTTCACAAAGATTTCGAACATTTGCATTTCATATAAATTTCATAAATATTTCAAAAGAATACAAGAATTCGAAAGATTTTAAAAAGATGACAGTACATCAGATTTCGAAGATTTCAAAACATTTCAAAGATTTTAAATATTTGAATGATTTCAAACGAATATGAAAGATTTTACAAATATTTCATAAAAATTTTAAAAGATTTAAAAAAAAATTCACAAACATTTCAAAGATTTCAAAGATTTTAAATATTTTAATGATTTCAAATATTTTACAAAAAATTAAAAAGATTCTGAAGGATTTCACAGAAATTTCAAAATTTTACAAAGATTTTAAGTACTTCAAGAGATTTCAACGAATTCACAAAGTTGTCAAAAATTTCACAAAGATTTCAGAGACTACTTATGTTCGCAAAAAAATTAAGAATTTTTTTATTCATGGTTCTGCTTTGTTAACAAAATTTTGGGTAATAAAAAATGAAATGGCTCATTTTTTACATCCATAACAAACGTTTATTTCATTATTTTATGTAATAAAAGGAGAACTGGAAAAACTTGACTTCTTTACCTGGTAAACCTGGAAAAGACCTTGAATTTCGTTCCTAAGAATCGCTGGACACCTTGTTAAACTTTTTGGTTGGCAATTCATCTTTTTTGCTTAAAATTCCACTACTTTGCTTTGGTAGAAAATGAATCCTCTTTATTGGAAATTCAAGTATTTGGTTAAAGAACTATATATATTTTTGAGAATTGGTCTTCTTTAGTACAAAATTAATCTGTTTGGTTGGAATATTATCTTTTCGGTTGAATATGTTATTATTTGTCTTTATAGCTTGAAAATTGCACCATGGGGTTCAAAATTTATGTAATTTGTTGAGAATTCTTCTTTTTTATCAAAACATTAATGTTCTTCATTTAAAATTCAACTGTTTAAAAAAAAAAGATGTATTTTGTTGAGAATTCGTCTTCTTCAGTAGAAAACTAATCTTTTGGCTGAATATGTTATTATTTCTTCGAAAATGCAAGTGGTTTGTAGGAAGCTCGCATGTTCATCTTGAAAATTACACTTTGGGGTTCAAAATTTATGCAATAGTTGAATTTTAAACGAAAAAAACATTCTTATAAAAAAACGAATTGTCAACAAATTACATACATTTTCAACCCCACCGTCTACTTTTCAATCTAAAAATGCGAGAGTTCTACCAAACACTTGCATTATCCTCTTTTTTTTTAATTGGTCACCCACTGACGCGGAGGATAATATACCAGGACCGTGGTGGGAGTTGCTGGAACTGCGCAAATGGAAATAACCGTCTACAGCCAACGGGAAATAAAGATGACATGAAATAAGAGATATAGAAATACCTGAGTTTCTACTGTACTTAAGTTACCAAGTACTACAAATTCAACCGTTTCCTTGGAAAATTACGTATTTAGTAGAAAATTTATCTTGGCTGTTGAAAATATAATTATTTGTCTGAAAATTCAAGTGCTTTGCAGAAAGCTCGCCTTTTTAGTTTAAACATTACACTATGGGGTTCAAAATTTATGTAATTTGTTTACAACATTTTTTTTGTTTGTTACAAAATGAATTTTTTTCGTTTGAAATTCAACTATTTGGTTAAGCAATTATGCATTTTGTTGCAATTCATCTGCTTTAGTAGAGAATTAATCTCTTTGGTTGAAATATTATCTCCTATGTTGAAAATATGATTATCTTACTAAAAATTGAAGTGTTTTGTAGAAAGGTCGTATGTTAATATTGCAAATTACATTTTGGGGTTTAAAATTGATGTAATTTGTTGACGATTCGTCTTCTTTGTTGAAAAATTATTGTTCTTTTTGTACAATGCAACGACTAGGTTAAAAAAGGCTGTATTTTGTTGAGAATTACTTTTTTATAGCCCAAAGTGAATCTTTGTAGCTGAAAATCCATATTTTGGGCTGAAAATTCAACTATTTGGTTAAAAATGTAGACTAACTAATTTTTTTTGTATTTTTTGGTGGAACATTAGTCTTTTTGATTGAACATTTATCTTCTCAGTCAAAAAGACTTTTGATTTTAAATGAAAATTTTTTCTTTTTTAATATGTTAACTATTACATTTTTTGTGAATTCATTTTTTTTTTTTCAAAATTTGCAACTTTTGCTGAACTACTTTTAATGCTGAAACACATTTTTTTAATTCATAAAAAAGACTTCCAAAATATTCTAGAATATTCTATTGTATAATAAATTCTATAATATTCTATTATATTGTAAATTCTATAATAACTATCAGGGTAACTAAATTATTTACTAACATTTATATTTTCATTACTCTTCAGAGGACTCATTCGCCCAAAGAAGAATCGGAAGTCCAGTCGCTTTCGTCGTCGCTAGGTCCTCCAACATTTATTACGGGACGTTTCTGCGGCATGTCGATTCTGCTTGGAAGTCCTCTATATTATTCTTCGATTTTCTCCGTATGTTTAAAACACGACTGCCATAATGTTGGGGGTAGATTGGTCATCGCCTCTTCGTACAAATCATGCACGTCTTTTATTTCAAATGTGTTGTTTCGCTTAGCAACTTATGTTTTATTATTATTATCTGACAGCTAATGATATCACGTAAGCCCATGCTAACTCTATGGGATGAGACTTGCAGTGTGCAACATGAAGCCACAGTAATTTCACCTCCTCACCTCTCATTGGTTTTGCTATTCTTTGTAGCAAGTATTGCTTCTCATACTGATATACGCATTTGCATGAATTTCTTCAGCCCAACTGTATTTACACGTGTGGTTAGTCCCACATCAGGTTTCATCTGTGGACAAAAATTCGTAACCGAGACGTCTATAATGTTCTGCAAGGTGCAAATACTCAGCTCTTTTTGTCGCAACTGACAAACTCTCCATCAGAACAGGCTTTTTTTTGCACTTTCTTGTACACGCATTTTATGTCACGTAACATTTTCCACAAGGTTGTTCTTCCCATTTTCGGTAATTCAGGTACTTTTTCTTTGAATTTTACAAGAATAAGTTAAAGTGCATTCGTTCTTCAGTTTTGATCTTTCGTTAGTGTTGTAAGAAGTTTTCGGTATTAAAAGTTCCAAATAACCAACAACGATATTTTTCATATTTAATTCGTTGTTGTTTATTTGGACCTTTTAATACCGAAAACTTCTTACGACAATAAGCGTAAGGCTTGGAAATATTTTTTCCATGTAAAAATAAAAAACGTTCGTCGTATGGCTCCTTGCAGACAATCGTCTACTTCGGTTGCTGATGCTTTGCGTTTTCTTTCTCGAGGAGTACTTAATGTATTTCGCATCGCCTGTTGAGTCACACGTTTTATTGTTATTTCCGAAACATTTAAGCAAATTGCTGTCCTAGTTACAACATTGGTTGAAGTATTGGGATCACATATGCTACCTTCTTCACGTGATTTTTTAGTTTTAAAATAAGCACGAGCACAAAGAATCGTCTTCATCGCTGACACTTTATTTAAGAGATTCCCCGTGCAATGTGTCGCGAAAACTTTCCGAATTCTTAAAGGAACTGTCATCGTTGTTGGTGAAATTGGAACCTTTTCCTGAAGTGGACAAGCTGCTTTGAAGATATGATGAGTTAATCACAATGCTTTCAGTCGCGGTTCCATGCACACTTAAACAAGCTCCTTCTCCGTCAGCATCAATTATTTGGAACTTTGCACCATTTACGATAATCACTGCCATTGCACAGAGGAAAAAGTAAGAAAGTTTTAGGAAAATTACTGAAAAGTGCGAAAGCCGAAAAGATACTGAAGATATGAAGCACAATCCAAAATGGGGTAAGGTACATTTTTTTGCAGATTTCTTGCATCCAGGCCTTACTGTACCTTTTTTGGAAATACTCTAGCGAACACATGTTCAGAGCAAAATAAATTCTCAGGTTTTCTAAGGTCACAATTTTTTGAAAAATTATTGTTACCAGTATTTCTGTACCCTTCTTTGGGCACTTTGGCAAACACATGTTGTGAGAGTAAAAAATGGTGAGCTTTTTTTGTAGTCAAATTTACATTTTACAGAAGCAATGTGGCAAATACGTCTGTGCGAAGCAAACAAAGTTCATTTCTTTTACCCTTATAATCCAGGAAATATTATAAAAATCGATTTTTATTCATTGCTCACGGAAGTTTTCTTGGTTCTTCTACAGAGTTTCCATACTAACTTTCCTTTAACCCTATTGTAGCCTTTATATCGGAAATAGTTGAGTTTTAAAGTAAGAAGATCAATGTTCAACTTGAACGAAAATAAAAGATAGTCAACCAAAATGATGAATCTTGAACTGGAACAGTTCAATTTTAAAGCAGAAAAATGAATTTTCTACCAAGAAGATTAATTTCAAGCAAAAAATACGAATTGTCAACCAAATACGTGAATTGTCAAGTAAATAAGATGAATTTTCAAGCAACAATAGAATAGTTAAGTTGTCAGTTCAAGAAATTAATGTCTCAGTTGAGAAAATAATAATTTTTAGCGAAAACAAACTAATTTTAAAAGAAGTTCTTACATTTTCAAACAAAGTGAATAATTTTTCGAATAAAATAAGTAATCTTCAATTAATATACTTGAATTTTAAACGAAAGTAAAAAATTGTCAACTACAGTGATGAATCTTGAACTGGAATAGTTCAATTTTAAAGTAAAAAGATGAATTTTTTGCCAAGAAGATTAAATTCGAGCAAAAAATACGAATTTTAGACAAAATATGTGAATTTTCAAGTAAATAAGATAAATTGTTAAGCAACAGCTGAACGGTTAAGTTGTCAGTTGAAGAAATTAGTGTCTCAGTTAAGAAAATAATAATTTTTAACGAAAAGAAACTAATTTTAAAACAAGTTCTTACATTTTCAAGCAAAGTGATTAATTTTTCGAATAAAATGAGGAATCTTCAATTAAGATACTTGAATTTTCAAGTAAATACGATAAATTGTTTAGCAACAGTTGAATATTTAAATTGTCAGTTAAAGAAATTAATGTCTCAGTTATGAAAATTATAATTTTTGATGAAAAAAAAACTAATTTTAAAAGAAGTTCTTTCATTTGCAAACAAAGTGATTAATTTTTCGAATAAAATGAGGAATCTTCAATTAACATACTTGAACTTTGAACGAAAATAAAAAATTGTCAACTACAATGATGAATCATGAACTGGAACAGTTCAATTTTAAAGTAAAAAGATGAATCTTCTACCAAGAAGATTAAATCCGAGCAAAAAATACGAATTTTAGACAAAATATGTAAATTTTCAAGTAAATAAGATAAATTGTTAAGCAACGGCTGAATGGTTAAGTTGTCAGTTAAAGAAATTAGTGTCTCAGTTGAGAAAATAATAATTTTTAACGAAAAGAAACTAATTTTAAAAGAAGTTCTTACATTTTCAAGCAAAAGGATTAATTTTTCGAATAAAATGAGGAATCTTCAATTAAGATACTTGAATTTTCAAGTAAATACGATAAATTGTTTAGCAACTGTTGAATATTTAAATTATCAGTTAAAGAAATTAATGTCTCAGTTATGAAAATTATAATTTTTGATGAAAAGAAACTAATTTTGAAAGAAGTTCTTTCATTTGCAAACAAAGTGATTAATTTTTCGAATAAAATAAGGAATCTTCAATTAACATACTTGAATTTTAAACGAAAGTAAAAAATTGTCAACTTCAATGATGAATCTTGAACTGGAACAGTTCAATTTTAATGTAAAAAGATGAATTTTCTACCAAGAAGATTAAATCCGAGCAAAAAATACGAATTTTAGACAAAATACGTGCATTTTCAAATAAATAAGATAACTTATTAAGCAATAGTTAAATATTTAAGTTTTCAGTTAAAGAAATTAATGTCTCAGTTGAGAAAATAATAATTTTTCACGAAAACAAACTAATTTTAAAAGAAGTTCTTACAGTTGCAAACAAAGTGATGAATTTTCGAATAAAATGATGAATCTTCAATTAGGATACTTGATTTTAAACGAAAATAAAGAATTTCCAACTATAATGATAAATCCTGAAGTGGAATAGTTGAATTTTTAAGTAAAATGATGAATTTTCTACCAAGTAGATTAATTTCTAGCAACAAAGGCGAATTTTCAAGTAAAAAGATAAATTATTAACTAAAAATCAAATAGCAACATTTTCAGTTAAACAAATTAATGTTCAACCAAAGTGATTTCGACTAAAACGATGAATTTAATTAGAATACTAAAAAATAAAATATGTACCAAAAAGACGAGTTTTCAACTAAAAGGGTAATTTTTTCACCAAAAAGTGGATAATTGAATTTTTAGTATTAAAAAAATAATGTTCAACCCAATAGATGTATTTTTTACTCAAATGAAATATTAAACTGGAGTATGACATTTTTCCTGATTCTTGATCATTTATGCAAAAACTGAAATGTTTTCCCGCGATGGGAACTAAAGTGAGTAAAAAAAGTAAATATTGTATTATGTATAG
>CAKNWT010155784.1:0-10123 GCA_932066315.1 Andricus coriarius
AAAAAAGTGATTTAAGAAAAAAGTGATTAAAAGTGACTGTATGACAGCCCTGATTATTCTTGGCAGTTACTTAAGGTGGTTTTTACAGAAATTCCCTGACTTTTATCATTATTTTAAAATTCCCTGACTTTTCCCTGACGCAAACTCTTTAAAATTAGCTTACTTTACACAAGTCTAGTTAATATTTCAGTTATGATCTCACTCGCTTGTTAATGAGTTAATTAAGTATATTGTAGATAGAGGATACGCCTAACCATAATAATATTAACTTTATGAAATGTACTTTTCAGTCAAATTTTGCAGTGAACGTAACATTTTTAAAATATTATAATTTAAAATTAATTTCAAGGATTTTGAATAGTAAATTACGTTTCCAACATAAAATCTCCTCACTTTGAAAGAAGCAATCTAAAAATACATTATTCAATTCCCTGACATTCCCATTGCTTTTCTGAACGCTGAAAACCCGGTTTAGGCAAAAATTAGATTATGAGAAATGGTGAAACTTTTCTAATTTTAAATTCAGATCAGAATATTGATTCTTAGCTTATAGATATACACTCTAATTAAAAAAATAGTACAATATTTTCTGAATATTTATGTAATTATTACATAATTATGTTAAGGCCAAATATGGGTTCAATAAGTTTAGAAAATTGACAATTATTAGAAAAATATTTCTACGATAAAAACATTGCTTCGTGTCAAAATAAAGAAGAAATAGAATAGAATTGATAACTGATAAGTGTAAAAAAATAATTAAATAGGAAATGATTACGAATAAATAGTAAATAGTAATAAATAGTATAAAATTATAACATTTTTGTACTCACCTCTTTCGGTTCGGGCGACTTTGTTAAGTAGAAAACCATCAGTAAAAAGCAGTAAAGCTGTGGCCAGGAGATAGAATATCCACACGAGAAACAAGAAATAACTCCAAAGCTTCGCCATTGTCACTTCGTATCTATTTTATCTATAAATTTTCCGAAAAACTATTTTCTGGTTTACTATCTAGGAAAAACTGGATTTCTTAACCTATAAAAATGACGTCCAGGTGATTGTTTATTGATCTTCATGATCAATATTGAGACCAATTTGAATTTGCATAGAATATCACGTGTGCACTAGACGAATGAATAGTAACAAGAAAAATGAAATAGAATGGACGATTTTAGCCCCATTGTACGATATTCACTATATTATCGAGCAATTTTTGCATGCGGGCAATCGGGCATTGATGAACCATTCCGAGCCTCTGCGCATGCGTTTGCGCACCTTTCTGGCGGGTTTATTTCAATTTAAGAAAGGCAAATTTTGAGTTTTTTATTTTTAAATAATTTTTAAAGGTCTGTAAAGAATTCTTGATTTAGATCAATTATTTCGTGTCAATCGAAAAATATCTCGTTTGGATAGAAATGAATGGATGTTTATTAAATTTTAACTTACTGAAAAATAGTTTCTTTATTTTGTTATTTTGATTTCTTATCCAAAAAAATTAGGCATACATAATTTTGTTAGACTAAAGTAAGTAAATTTTTAATAAAAAAATAGTATGTATCCAAAATTTATGAAATTTGTTTGATGCTGGAAGATACTGCCATCTAGAGAGATCATTTCTAACTTATCAAAGGAAGGTAAAAAATCGATCATTTTCTAATTTCAATATACATGAATGTTATAAAATTCTGTATAATAGGTATTTTAAATTTAATTATAACCATAATTATGTAAAGTAAAATTTTTTAAATAGATATCAAATAAAACTCTTGTATCAAGGATTGAATAATTTCCAAACAAAGATTGAAAAGTAGATAAAAAACAAAAATGAAAAAATGCTTATTTCTGAATTTTCGAAATGTTTTTTTATCAGTAGATGGATTTTGATTCCTTATCTCATCAATTTTTTTTCTTGTTTATTTTTTTTTTTCAGTACAGAACCCTGAATCGTTCAAAATATTTTTCTAAGCAAACAAGAAAAAAAAAATTTAAACACAAAAATGACTATTTGAAAAACCTACTTTTTCTATTTTTGTATCCTTAGTCGTTTAAATTTATTTCTGATGTGTTTTTTTCAGTTGAAAGCTAATTTATGCTAGCTTTTCAAATATTATTTTTCGATTTCAAAAATATTTTTCGTTGAGAATTCAACTTTTTTGGTTAGAAATTTTATTATTCAGTTGGAAATTCAATTACTTTGTTAAGAATTAACAAATTCTGTTAAGAATTCATCCTTTTGGGTAGAAAATTGAATTGTTTTGTTGAAGATTGTTTTTTGTTTGGGTTGGAAATTCAAGTATTTCGATAGAAAATTCAACTATTTGGTTGAAAATTAAACTGTTCTGTTGAAAATTCGTATGTTCCTGATGTATTTTTTTCAATTTGAAAGCTCTCACTCAGATGTTAAAAACGTTGTTTTTTTAGAAAATTGGTGTTCTAGGCTTGAAAATTTAACAATTTGGTTGAAACGTTCTTTCTTTCTTGACTAAAAATTTCTTTGTTGCAGAAAAATTAAACATTTTTTCGAAAATTTGTATTTTTCAGATGAATTCAACTACTTTTGATTTAAAATTGAAATCTTTTTTGGTTGAAATATCAACTATTACATTGGTTGAACTGTACTTTATAAAAAATGCATTTTTTTTGTTTAAAGATTTATAATATAAGTTGAAAAATCATCTCTTTGGATGAAAACGTAATTATTTTGTTGGAAATTCGTTTTTTCGGCTTGAAAATTTAACAATTTTGGTAGATATTCAACTATTTGGTTGAAAATTGATTTTTCGTGGCAATTCATATTTGAGGGTTGAAAATTCGACTCTTTTGTAGAAAATTCGTCATTTTGGCTTGAAAATTTAACAATTTGTTCGATGAATCAACTGTTTTGTTAAAAAGTTGTCTTTTTTGGATCAATTAAATTGTTTTTTATTTTGAATTAAAATATTTTTTTGGTTAAAATCTCAACTATCACATTTTTATATTAAGAATTCATCATTTTTGGTTGAAAATGCAACTAATTCGTTAAAAGTTTAATCACTTTGTTAAAAATTAATTTTTTTGTTCAGAGATTAATAATATTAGCCGAAACGTCACCTCTTTGGTTGAAAATACATTTGTTTGGTTAAAACATTAAATTTATTTAAAACATTAATTTTATTTAAAACATTAATTTTATTTAAGACAATTTATTGCCCAATTTTCTTAAAAACTCTATATTTCTTAAAAAATTTTCTTCATTATTAAAAATCGGTTTATTTTGCTGTTTAAAAAATGAATCAAAGCCATGTAAAAAAAGGGAGAAAAATGGGAAATTGAGTCAAATTTCTTGATTTTAGGTGTTTTAGGGGATTTAAAAATTTAAGAGTGATAAAAAGAGAAAAGAGGGAAAAAGGGGGATTAGTTAAAAAAGGGAACGGACTGTAATCCTTAGGGTATGACTTCTTTTTAAAATTAAAATTGTAAACAAAAATGACCAAAATTCTAAAAAGTGTACATGCATTTAAAAAATTTATATCCTGACTTAAAACAGCTTTTGATTCAAAATAATTTATTACTGAAAAGCCTGTGTTCAAATTTAATAAAATGTAAAAAAATGTTTACATTTTCGTATAAAAAATTTATTTTGAGACACCCTGTAGAGTGAGCCATAATGCCCTTTAACGGAATCAGCATCATTTAGTACATTCCTCACACTGCATCCTGAACACTTGCATTATTTCTTGGCGAGAGATTAATTATAATTAACTGCAATCATTTAGAAAGTTTATTAACTTATTTTTTGTTTCACTGTGAGTTTAGTGTTGTTAGCCATTTAAAAAATTCTGTTTCATTTAGATTTTTTAAAATAGTGCTTTTTTATTACAAATGACAACTTTTTCAAGTTTATGATTAAGACCAATGACGAACGACAAATTTAAGGTGGTCATTATGTAAGCTTTTATTTCTCAATTTATGTATCAATTATTATAATAATTCTAGCAATAAATAAATTAATTAAATTAGGTGTTAAAAATATCCAAAATTGTTAACTAATTTGATTAATTTTTTGATAAGGGGCCGTGCATAAATTATGTATACTTTTTTTCAATTTTGAACCCCTCTATCTTACGTAAATTTTTCCGACTTCATTTTTTTTCGTGAATTTATTTATGGGTCATCCAAAAATAACGTATAAGATGATTTGGGGGAGGAATTTTCAACCAAGAAAGATGAAATTTCAACAAAAGGTATGATAGTTGACATTTTAACCCAGAAAAGATTTTAATTTTGAATAAAAAACAGCTAAATTCAACCAAAAACGACGAATCTTTAACAAAATAATTAAGTCCTTAACCAATATGACGGATTCACTTTCCACCAAAGAGTTGCATTTTTAACCAAAAATATCAAGTTTGTCACGAGAAATGAATTTTTAAGTCTAAACCATGCGCTTTCTAAAAAACAAATGATTTTGCAACCAAATAATTTATTTTTCAACCAAAAAGACAAATTTTCAAACCAAGAAGATTAATTTTCTACTAAAAAAGCCGAATTCTCAACAAAATATGTAACGTTTGAACCAAATAGTCACATTTTTAACCAAGAAAATTAATCTTCTGTCAAAAAGACGAATTTTCAAGAAACTACATGAATTAAAAAAATATATATAAATTTTCAACAAAAAAGTTGATTTTCAACGAAATAGTTCATTTGTAAGTTAATTTAATAATAATTTTCAACCTAAAAATATGCATTTTTAATAAAAAACAGTTGAATGTAAACAAAAAAGATGAAATTTCAACAAAATACTTGAATCCTCAACTAAAAGAGAATATTTTTCAACCAAATAGTTTTTTTTGTAATCAAAAAATTTATTTGCTGCTAAAAAAAATGAATTTTTATCAAAATATATAAATTTTTAACCAAGAAGATTAATAAATAATTACACTTTCAGTTCAAAAATTAATTAAAAATTTTTTGAAAATAAAATAGTTTTTTTAAGCAAATAAATGAATTTTCAACTGCAATGATGAATCTCCAACTATAAACATTAATTTTGAACAAAGTTGTTCAATTTTCGACCAAATAGTTGAGTTTTTAGCCGAAAATACGATTTTTTTTACAAAACAGTTGAATTTTCAACAATATACATTAATTTTCAAACAAACAGTTACATTTTCAACCAAGAGAATTAATTTTGTATACAAAAATACGAATTTTTAACAAAATGCATTCATTTTAAACCATATAGTTGAATTTTTAAATAAAAAAGATAATTTTGCAACCAAAAATGGAATAGTTAAATTTTAAGTTAAAAAAAGTAATGCTCAACTGCAAAAAAAAATTTCAACCAAATAGGTAAATTTTCAACCAAAGAAATGAATTTCTAACTAAAATAATGAAACCTCAACTAAAAAATTAATTTTTGGAAAATAAAATAATTCCATGTTGAAAAATGGAATAGTTAAATTTTTAGTTACACAAATTAATGCTCAATAACAAAAAAATGACTTCTAACAATACAGTTAAATTTTCAACCAAAGATATACATTTTTAAATACAGTGACAGATCTTCAACTGAAAAAATGAATTTTTAACAAAGTAATTCGACTTTCAAACAAATAGTTGAATTTTTGAGCCAAAAATAAGATTTTTCTACAGAATAGTTGAATATTCAACAAAAAAGTTAATTTTAAACTAAAACACGTACATTTTTAACCAGAAATTTGCTCCTTTAAACAAAAAAAATGAAATTTCTACAAAAAGAAATGAATTTTTAAACCAACAAAGAACAAAACTGTCAAACAAATTGTTGAATTTTCAAGCCAAAAAGACGAATTTGCAACGAAAAAGAAGTACTCTTTATCAAAACTGTTGAATTTTCAACAAAAAAGCATTAAAGTGGAAAAACGAGAAGAAGGGGAAAGACTGTGAAGGCTTCGACAAATAAATATGAATTTCGATAATTAATAGACTAAAAAATAACAATTGTTAAAATATTAGGTGACAAAACTGGAAATTTCATTTAGAAAATAAAGTTACTAATTTTCCATTTCATATTTTTTTATTTCGGGCCACATTTCAGAAAAACACCTTACATAATTTGTAGATGATCTCTTATTCGTTTATAAATTTATGAATATTACATTCAATTTTCTTACTAATATTACTAGGTGGTACTAATATTATTAGGTAAATTACAAGTAGTACTGTTACAATGTTCTAAGATAATTAATTATATATTATATAAATAATATGTATTGATTTTCTATTACATCGAATTACAGAGTTTTGGTGAGTTTAGGGGTGGCAGGAGAAAATCCAGAATCAGAATTGGTATCAGAAGATGGATATTTTATAAATCCAACTGAAGAATCTTTGCCAGCAACTTTATCACCAGGAGCTTTTGAGTGTCCTTCATCAAATTTAATTCGCACTCGATATAAGTGTAAAAGTTCAAGAAATGAGTGGGTGGATTGCTCAAAATCACATTGTTGTCCTGGATATATATTTATTGGAGGTCACTGTATTGAAAACGGAAAAGACCCTTGCACCTTGAACCTTTGTGAACAACGATGCAGTCTCTTATTACAGAGAATTATTTGCACCTGCTGGGACGGTTACAGGTATTCAATATTACAAAAATTGCATGCAATTTACAAAATAATTAAGTGATTTTCTCAGTAAAAATATTATCATTTACGATAAATGAAACAAAGATTCCAAAATTTAATTTGTATTGCTCTGATATAATTCAAACTCCATAAAAACGATTTTAATTTCAAACCTTGGTGCAAACCTTTGAAATGAAATAAAAATAAAATAAAATGTAGGTAAAAATAAAATCCAACACGGTGGGGCTGAACCAAGTAAAATGAAAGTTGAATTCAAATAGTATTTTTTTGTTCATTATGGTTTTCTGCCATCCCACTAATATTTCAAGATGAAAATTAAAAAAAAAACTTTGAAAAAACTTGCTGGAATGCAAATTTTTTCTCTAAAATATAGTAAATATTGTCTAAAATAGATTTTCAAATAGATTTTTAAATTGATTATGCTTCCCTGCCATCCCGCGAACATTTGAAGCCGAAATTTAAAATAATCGGTAGGGCTATGTTTGAAAATTCCATTTTAGTATTTAATTACTATGATATGTCAAAATTTGCCTCAAAAGATATGGTAAATATTGCCGAAATTTTTTTTTTCACTGGTCTTTATTTAATTGATTCGAATTGCAAACATTTTTCTTAAAACAGAAAATTTTTTATCATGGTTGCAGACAATTTTACTGGAAAATTCACAATTCAAGTTCAAGTAACATTGGAAATATAATACACTTTTAAAAATGTTTTGCTTTTCGAATCTAATTAGTAAAAAAATCAAGTTTGTTCAAAAAGGACCCCACTGATTATTTTCATTTTAATTTTTCTAACGTTCGCGGGAAGGTAGAGAACCACAGTCAATTAAAAAGAAAGTTTTACAATGCTTAATATATCTTAGAGAAATGTTTACATTTCAAATTATTTAAAATACAAAAATCTACTTTTTCCAAAAAGGGCCGAATCGGCTATTTTTATTCTCATCTTAAAATAGTTTGAGGATGTTAGCGAACCATAATCGATATAAAATCCAGTGCAAAAAATATTAAGCAACATTTAATGTATTTATTTAGGGAAATTTTTACATTGCAAATTGAAAAAAATACATTACAATATTTGGTAATTGTTTACTTTGATGACTTTACGAATTTTGAATTAAATGGTTCAAAAACATCTGGAAAATCTTCTTTCTAGTCCAAAAGTAAATTATCAGTCGGGCAGACCAAAAAACATTTGAATTTGCCTTAAAAAACACCATAATAATAAAATAAATATTTTTCAAATAATTGATTTTTTTAATTTTTCTGCTTTTCAACGAAATATATGAATAATTGAAATGTAATGCATGCATTAAATTACTTAAAAATGTAGATTCATGATTTTTTTAATACTTACAAATTACAGATTAATCGTTAATTTAGCTTTTAATCATTTCTAGTTTGTAAGTCTATTAATCGAAATATCATTAAACTTTTTGGTTGCATAAGTAAAAAAATTAGCGCCTATGTGAGAAAAAGGCATTATATAAAAATCAGTGAGATTAATAAAAAAAATTCCTTAAAATTGTTCTGACTAAAAATATGGATAAAATTGTTTTTTTTTTTTAATTTTTAAAGTTTTGAAGTGCTTTAAAATCTTGTAAAATGCCTTGAAAATCTCTCTGAAATTGTACAATATAATTTCATCAAACTCTTGAAATCTTGTCAAATCATTTGAAATCTGTGAAACCTCTCATAATTCTTTGTAATCGTTTGAAATGCCTCAGAAACCCCTAAAAAAATCCCTAAAAAGCTTTGGAAATCTCGTCGAATTCAGAAAAAATGTTGTAATTTTAAAAAACACTTTGTAGTCCTTTGAAATACCTTAAGGGCATATGACAATGAGTCACGTGACCAATTACATGTTATTATATTCGTCGGCCTTATAATTAGAGAAATTAATACATTGTGCTAAAATTTTGGGAAATGGTTCAAAATATATAATTGCACGCCTGTCTGGTCCATTTGAGATTTTATTTGGTTTAAATAATGCCGAGGGCTCTAAAGCCCTCTTCTCACTTACATTCCAAATTTAGATTTATTGAAATTACACTATTTGAACAAAATAAAAATTCAAATGTGCCAAACAGACGTGCCCTGATATAGATTAGATTAGTTTTTTACTCCATGTCTACCGTTATTGGGTTTTTACAATTCTAAAATCCTGCTCCTACAGGAGATCAAGCTCACATCCCTTCCCAAATCATCAATGACACCAACTCTCATAATAGGGCTCCTAGGAATACCTGACGTACTCAATCATGTGTTTTTTTTTTCAATTTCTAAAATCCCCTACCGTCTGCAGCCGGATTTTTATTTGAAGTGCTCGCATTCGACTGAACATTTGGTCAGAGAAGTGGAAAAATGCAGAAAACCAAAACTCCTGAAGACATTCAGTTACCGACAGATTCACCACATTAATCCTCGGCGTCAAACCTTTTTCTCGTAGTTACACGTAGTAAAAACATGACTAAGCGAGAAACACGAACGGTCACCCATCCGAGAGCTAACCGCGCCCGTTAGAGTCGAGAATCACCACCTAGCTACTGCTGTCGGTAACTTGACCTTATATATTTTGAACCATTTCTCGAAACTCCAACACAATATTCGAATTTTTAAAATTATCAAGCCGCCGAATACAAACCATGCAATATGTAACGTGGCACTCTGGCACATGCCCTTAAACCCCTTGAAACGTGTTAAAATCCTTTCCAATCACTGGAAATTTTTTTAATATTTTGAAAACTCTTGAAATCATCTGAAATCTCGTTTACAGTGAAAATATTTGATATGTTTTCGACATATTGAGTTATTAATATAAAATCATACGGAAGAAGGGTTGGGGGGAGGGCACAACAATCTGACGAGTCCTTACAATAGGGACGGCGCACAGTGATAATTATGGGAAAAAATTCGAGCCGCGCGACGATTTTAATCAAATAATAAAAAAAAAATTTTATTCTTCTCTAAAAATCTTATATTTAATATTTCCGGTGAGAGAATTTTTATAACTACCAACATATTTTTTTTAATTAAGCATGAAACGACTTGCCTCAACATCAGTGGAAATTATTCGAAAATAACACAAGACTACAAAATATTTTCGGGGGTGGAACCGAGAGGAATAAATGTTTTCAGGTGCGCTGATCACGAATTCGTGACCCCTATGACCCCTACACGTCAAAATTCAGGTAATTTGAAGGTCAACTTCGTTAATGCGAGAGATATCATCTTTTGGACCTCAGATTCTAAAAGAGCGGAAAATTTTACTTTCAGATCTATTTTTACCCACGGGATCGAGTGACCTCTAGAGGTCACATGAAGGTCAAAAGCATTCTTTAGAATTTCTGAACCTAGTAACTTGTCATGGTTTCCTAATATCAACCCAGTGGGCACAAAAACATTAAAGTCCTAAGAACGTTCTAAAGACGTTCCTAGGACGTGCGTGTCAGTCCAATTCATGTTCTAAAGACGTCCCATGTTCCAAATACCGTCTTTGGAACATGGGAC
>CAKNWT010155797.1:0-18064 GCA_932066315.1 Andricus coriarius
AAATCAAAAATCAACTCTAAGTTTCCAATAGTCGATGAAACCGAATCGTGAAGTCGGGCCGGGCCTCGTGCATTTCCGGCTGTACACGAAGCTGGCCGACGCATCGCGTAACAGAGCCGACTCACCGAATACTGCCGAATGCACGCCCGTGTTCACTTTTTACTGCCGAGGTTTTCTATTCCTGTTTCTTACGGCCCAAGTACCGTTGTCTACTTTTTACTGCCTCTGTTCTACTTCTGCTTTTTACAGACGTGATATTGTATCCAATTTTTTTAGCCACTTTTCTATAGCTGGTTTTTACTCACCCTCAAGATATTTCCACTTTTTATTATCAGCCGCTCAATTTAGTTATCATTGATTTCACAGTTGACGTTACAATTATGAAGATTGAAAAAGCTTATTAAAAAAAATAAGTGGAATTAATATCATAACTTTTTTTTCAATATTTAACTTTTCCAAAACTTGGAAACGACCTTATATCATTTCTTTGAATTTCTTACTAACCAAAAAATTGCACGTAACGTCAAGCTAATTCAAGGATATGAAGATTCATCAATCGGAAATACAGTTGGTTGTTTAAAAAAAATTACTTTTTCAAATATACATATTTTAGTTTCGTTGATTTGATTTTTCAGTATTTTTCTAAATGATTTATCCATTTTTTCCGCTTACTCCATTAAATTTCTATAATATATTCTAAAACATTTTTAAACATTTCAGAATATTCTAAAATCCCGGTGATAATTGAAAACATTCCCATATTTACAAAAAAGTCCAGAACATTTTATTATATTCTAGAAAACTGAAAACACATTTTATAATTCACAAAGAATTTTAGAAATAGAAGAATAATGAAGCAATTCTCAGAATACGCTAGACTATTGCAAGAAATTTAAAATTTTCAGATCGAAAATATCAAAATAATCATTCATTTTACAACATTCCAGAATTTCTGAATATTAAGCGAATTTTATAAATAAAGATGGTTCAATAAAATTAGAGGGCACTCTAGAAAATTCTATAGAATTTTAGAATATTCAGATTCTGAAATTCAAGAATATATATTTCAGAAACAAACAAAACATTACAGAATTCCAGAATAATCCTAAACATATCAAAATATGAGAGCAAAGTCCAAAACATTTCAGAACGCTCTGAAACATTGAATAATATTCCAGAAAAATAAATTAAATTTTAGACTGCACAGAGATTTTTAGAAATAAAATAACATCTAAAGAAATCTCAGAACGTACTAATAGACTAATCTACAAAAGTTTAAAATATTCAGTCGAAAATTCCAAAATCATCTATAATATTCTAAAACAGACCAGAATTTTTAGAGACTTTTATATTCAGATAAAAAATGACAATATTTAGGAAGGTTTTGAAAAATTCAATGGTGCAAGGGGTTATTGAAAGTAAACTGTTTGGACAATTTGTTTCAATATGCAAGATACGGAAAAATTGATAGAGCCATTCGATTCTGTGGAAAAAGGTACATAAAATCCATGTATTGGACAATTTATTTCTCCACCCAATTTGTTATATATGGTATGAATGAACACAGCGGAATCGAATGGAACTATTAGTTTTTACGTATCTCGCATTTTCAATAAAAAATTGTTTAAATATTAAAGAATAATAATTTTGTTCTTGAAAAATAATCTATAAGCTTATTAGTTTATCTATTATAATTGATTGGGCTATAATTTAAACATATTGCTATAGAAAATTTTAAAAATAACATACAATCATAAACCTTTTTTTTTTTAGCAATTTATAGTAACAAATAGAATTTCAAATAACTCATTTCAGATAAAAAGCCAGAAAATTAGCGTCACGATTACTGGGACGTTTACCTTAGTTTTGCAATGATTTTATGACAAAATAATTTTTTTAAAGTTTTAAAAGTAATTTTTCACTTTGAGCCTTCTATTTGTCTCGTAAGATGTTTCTGGTGTTTCACCGATATATTATATGTATCTCGAATGTACTTTCTCATTTCAAAAAAATTTTGAATTTTGAATTTTGAGAACAATTTTTTGCTTTATTGGAAGAAACCGTTTTTTCTACAGTGTTTGTGTCAGACCTCAACATTTGATACATACAATTTTAATCACTTTACTGTATTAACAACAAAACTAACGAAAAAATACGGAAAACACATTTGGTAGTGACATCGAAAAATGTAATATAGTAATGAATTATTAAAGTTATTAAAAACGTCATTAATTATAAGTCGATCAAATGTTTTATAATTTCTAAAAATTTCAAAAATAATACAAATATTTGTTGAAAACAAATTTATCCACTCTAAATCCTGAACAACTTTAAATTCAGAAGACTTAATCTAGAGTTCAATTGCGCGTAACAGATCATCCAGAAACCATTAATCTAATATTGGTCGTCAGTGACTTGCATTTATGATTTCGAATAACGTTGGGAAATTGAAACGTCGCGTGACATTCCATTTTCCAGTAACAAATTCATTTTAGTATGAGAGATGAAATAATTAACCTATATTTTCGTGTAATGGTGTGATTCCATGAAGCTTTTGTAATTTAAAATATTAGTGTTGAGCTGCGAGTTTATCGTTGAATAATTAATTATTTTCGGTTCACGTTCATCCAAAGGGAAGAATAATACAAATAATCAAAACGATTCCCTCTTTCTCCTAAATTTGATAAAATCGTGAAATAGATTCTTTATGTAATAATATTATAGCGGGATCATTTTATCACGCCCCTAGTACTCTAGATTGAATCTTTGATATTGATCTTATCAGTCTTTGTGCCCGAAGGGTTTAAACCTAATCCCCACGAATCGTAAGCCAAGCGTAAACGACAGAAATCAATAGGATTCGAAAATTACTTCTCATCTCAACTTCGCATAACTAAAATTTTATGATTATTATCATACGAAATCGTGTACTAGACTCGTGATTATCATTCTCATTTATTCATAATAAAATGATTGATAATGCTGGAACTTCATTCTAATCTTTGAATAGAACTTTATCAAAATCATGTTCTTTATATTAATACATTTTTTATTATATCATTTTCTAAATATTTATAAGAAGCGATTTGTAAAAAGAAAGTTCGCGAAAAGAGCAATTTTTTAATAATCTCAAACTTTGACAACAATATTTTGTTCAAAAATACAGCATCATTAATCTAACAGTGCGATTCTTGAAAATATATCAATTTTATTTTCCAAATTGTGTCCAACAAAATTCCGCAGATGTTTGCAGATTTTTTGTGAACAATGGCAGAGATTAGAAAAAATCTTGTATTTAAAATAATTTCTACAAAAAATCTTTTGCCCATTTACTTGCAGCCTTACTGCACTTTTACTTCACTTGGGAACGCTTAGCCGTTACTTTTTCAGATAAATAATTTAAAATAAGTTCTTAAAGAGTTCAATCTATTTATGTGCTACCCAAATGAAAATGAAATTAATTTCAAATGAAGATCAGTAAAGGACTTACCATCTTTATTCATGCGAGCTTCAAAACACTTCTTGAGGCGACAAGCACGACACTGATTCCTATGAGTTTTATCAATGGGGCAGCGCCCCTTCATAGGTCCTTGAGCCTTGCACGTGTATTCGCGATTACTGTGTATACTTCTCTTGAAAAATCCTGAACATCCTGGACAAAAAGAAAAGAACAGGATGACTATAAACATCATTACCAATGAAAAGTATAATAAAAAAATGATAAAATTATTTTTTTAAATATGTGTTGCTTCTTTTTATATTGTAGATATAGTATTGCAAGATATTATATTTTTTCTGATTAATGAACAAGGGATAAGTTTAATCAGAAGTTTAATTTAAAATAAATTGGTATTCTAGTGAAACGTCTTAGTAGAAAAAACGTAATTAGTCAGACACTCAGGACTGTAAATTTTAAACTTTCAACATTTTTGTCATAACTATAAAAATTTTAAGGGTGAAACTATATTTTTTTTATTGACATGCACCTGTTATTATTAAAGTTAGTATAAATTATATCTTTGGTACGGACTAGCGGATGACGTTACCGTCGCAGCTGTAGATACCGTAGTGTTTTCCTGAGCTACGGTCACCACATACATCGCACAGAATATCCAGAAGCCTGTCTGCTGAAACGAAAGTCAAATAAAAGTTGTTAATAATTTTTAGAAGTAAGAAATTTCTTATTGGAGTAAACATTTATAATCACGGATTGAGAAAACTGTTTTTTCGTCCTAACAAGATTTTGGATGCTTCAACAAGACACATTATTTGGCTTATCAGAAATTTTATTGGCTCCATAAACATCGAGTTTATGTTGATCCAACCAATGGCTGGACGAACCAACATTTTGTTACAGGAAACAACATTCTTTTTAGTTGATTTAACAAACTAGTTATTAAATTCCAAAGTACTAAAGCCACTAATTTTCTGTATTGGCATTTATTACTAAATGTGAGTCATGTTTGAGTAACAATTATAGTGAAGAGATGGAACAACTAAAAAAAATAGTTTAGAAACACTTAAAATTAATAGAACCTTTTACTAAAGTGAATTAGTGGCTCAGTTTTTACTAATCCAGGTTTAGGGGAAAGAAATCTTGACAATGTGCTCTTTGAATTACACACACAAAAAAAGAAATATTCAAAATTAAAATCTTTCTATGAAATCAGGTTTTTGAGAAAATTGGTATTTTTAACCATTTTTTAAAAATAGCATATAGGGCACGGACTGTACGTGACTTGCTAAAAACATATTCTTTCCGATTCGTTTTTAACAGATTCAAATATATAAGATTGCGGTAGTCTAGTCTGTCGGACAGCACACTTCTTTTATTTGTAGGACTGTGATATAACTATTTCTCATTAAAGGTTTATTGATTCATTTCGTTACCAATCGAAATCATAAAAAAATTAGGGATATGCTATCTCAACAGTATAAAAGTTGTTTATTTTCAACTTAAATGTTTTTAAAAATCTCAGAAATGATAGTTTATCAACATTGTTTTGGATTTAATTATAGTCTAGTATACTTTCTTTCTTTCCTTCAAATCACTTTGGGTTACAGAAGTAGGACTGTTTTCATAGATTAAGAATTCGCTGAGAAATCCGCTGAGAAAAAATAGAATGCGTTAGATTCCTGCCCCCAGGGTCAAATGAAAGCTTGAACCTATTTTTTAAATTATCGTATCAAAATTTGAAAGAAATAAGTATGGAAATTAAAAAACTGCTTCTAACCGTTCCAAGCTGATTTCCTTTAGTTTTTTAAATTACTGATAATGTAACTGGTCTCTGCATCATTTACAAAATTTTATAACCATTTTTTTCATAGTTTAATAAAAAAATAAGATAAAATTCTGAAATTGAATTTTAGTTCTTTTCAATCCTAGCTATGTGTGTTACCAGGATTTAATTTCGCAAAACGCTTAGATCGCATGTGAAAATATTGAAAAATTTACCTGATGGACGCTTATTTTCTGTTTATCAGCTTCAAAGATGCCTTCACCCTCAAACGAAATAATAATAGTAACAAAAATTTGTGAAACTCAGGTTAAGCTACAATATTTTTTTATTTACAGGTGAAAGCTCAAGAATTCTGATAATCGCAAGAAAATTAAATAAAGGAGAGAACAATGTGAAAAAATTTAAAAATCAAAAAAAAATTTTTGCTTGTGATATTCGTTTAACCATTTTTTTAAATTATGTCGTTTAAATTTTTTGAATCACATCTTTTACCTTAATTTTTCATCTTTTACGTTAATGAAATTTTAATTATGCTGAAAAATGTATTCAAAAACTCATTTTTTTCATATTGTTTTCAAAATATATTTAAATTAAACTTTAAAGTTATGTAATAAATTACTGAAAATATTATACATGTTTTATGTTAGGTTTTCCCATCAGAAATTAGCATTTTATAACCAAAATCATCAAGATTACCTGTTTTCCTAACGGACCGAATGAACGGAACGGATACGCTACAGCGTATCCTTATAGTATTCACATCCTATCCTCTCTGTATCATGCAAAAAAAACTCATTAAAAAAAGAAGATGAACATTTAACTTGTTAAAATTCGGATTCTACGTGAAATTTTGCGTTAGCAGGTCATGGAGTAATTGAAATAGTTTTTCTTGCAACGATAAAAACCTTTTAAAAAATATGCCCGCAGCGCAGGCACATTCTCATTGCACACTGAGCGCGCGGCTCGCTTCGCTCGCAAGTTTGAGCGCACCTAGGGCGCGAGACTGTTGGTTCTAGCGCTTCGCGCTCCATAATATATTTATCTCGCGCTTCGCGCTCGATAATGTATTTACCTCGCGCTACGCGCTCGGTCTTTGTATTTTCTACACATTTGTGCACAGACCTTTTAAAATTAAAGCTCAAAGCGTTAACAACTGTAATTTGATGATTGTGAATTGTCTTTTGTTAAAGTTCCTTCGGCTGTAACGAACACATTCTTATCACGCATCTGGTGCTTCGCACTCGATTTTGTCAAACATGTGATATTTTCTACATTATGTTCAACACTATTATATCTAATGTATATTATATTTACTTCTGTACCTCGATCTGGCACTGCTTATTCAGATATTGCAAAATAATGTACAATTTGTATTTTTCATGATGACATTAATTTTTTTCTCCTTACTTTGCACTTATTTTTATTCTCAGCTGCCCTGAAAATGCGCCCAGTTTGAGCGCGCAAATCAAAAACTGTGATTCAAACCCCTCATAAATTACAATCATAAAGTTAAATTAAACATGTTTTTTTTTCAATTTGACTTTAAAGAGGGTTCTCAAAGCACCTACGGCCTTGACGATTACATTCTCATTGCGATACTCGCGCTTCGTGCTCAGCAACTAGGTTATACAGATGATTGCTTTTGAAATTAATGTTTTTTTCACGAATAAAACAAAAACTACGAATCCTATCAAAAAGTAATTTATAACGAATTTGTAGATCTTTTTTAAGGGCATGACTTCTATCTCTTGATCTTTTTTTGTATCTTGCATAGTTTGACAGAAAAATGGAGTTTTTTATTTTTTATTATTTTTAGTGCGATCAAAATTTGAATTTTTTATTTTTCGTGA
The DNA here is from genome assembly GCA_932066315.1 of Andricus coriarius. NCBI lineage: Eukaryota > Metazoa > Arthropoda > Insecta > Hymenoptera > Cynipidae > Andricus > Andricus coriarius. The sequence goes on from CAKNWT010155797.1 coordinate 7,091, forward strand.
AAATTCAAAAAGTTCTTATGATTATCTTGTACGGCTCTCAAAAAGAAAAGTTTTGCTCGTCTTGACTTTTTTTCATATCGTGCGTTGTTCGACTTAAAATGTTAATTTTCGTTTGTTTATTTCAATTTTGAAAATGCTATAACTCTGATAATTTTGATTTTATCGAAAAATGTCATCAGGATAAATGGTTTGTCTTTTTGCGTATTACTAATAACTGTACATAGAATTTTCAAATCTTGAAAAAAGTGGTCTCAAAAATTGTCAAAATGTGCTCACTTTTTGAATTTTTATCCAAAATATCTGTTTAACGAACTTAGCCTTCATTTTGGGACACTTTTGTTTATCAAAGGCTGACTCGATTCGACAAATCCTTCAACAGTTATCCTGTCTACAACATTCAGGTAACCATACATACAGACATACAGACATACAGACAGACATACAGACATACGGACAGACACCGACAAAATTGTATGATGTTCGGAATCTGTGAGTGCCGAAACGTAAAGATCCGTTAAAACCAGAGATTGCAAATTTGGACGATTACATTACACTCTCATGAATGAGAATGTAAAAATATAATACCTATCGACAACGTGGGCTGAAGGCAACTTGAAGCGTCCATAATCAAGCATCCATAATCGTTTAAGCAGTACTGCTAAAGCGATTATGGATGCGCTTGAAGTCGCCTTCAGCCCACGTTGTCGATAAGTTCATCTTCCTTTTTTAATGTTTTTTTGCATGATACGGAGAGGATACGATGTGGATACTATAAGGATACGCTGTAGCGTATCCGTTCCGTACATTCGGTCCGCTAATTTGCGACAATGTTAGGTTATGTTAAAGTTTTATACCGGCAAGGGGTATTTTTAATAAGAAATTATTAGATTTCAAAGATTAAAAATTTTTCAACAATTAACGTTTTTCGGGTTTTTAGCGTTTTTACCGGAAATTCACATTTTTTAATAACAATCATTAGATTTCAAAGGTTCGTCACTTTTAACAATTTTAGGTTATAATTGATATTATAAAATAAAAATCGTTACAATTCGAACAAGATTAGCCATTTTTGAACAGTTTGAGGTTATATTATCATTTTTCACAAGAAATAGGCTATTTTAAATTAAAATTATGAGATATTGAAGAAGATTTAAAATTCTGAACAATTTTCTGTTATGTTATATCAGTGTTTTTAATTGGAAATTATTGGTATTTTTTATACAAAATTTGTTGATTTCAAAGAGCATTTATAAGTTTGAAACAATTTTAGGTTAGGTTGATTGGTTTTACTTGAAATTGGTATTTTTATACAATAATTTTGATAGGAATAATAAAATGTACAAGCTTAGTGTTTTTCGTCGAAAATTAAAATTTTAATTGAAAAATCATTAAATTTTAACGTTGAAAATTGGTATTTTCGGAAAAACATCATTATAATTTGAAAAAGATATAGAATCTTTTAGCAATTTGTATTATGTTAATGTTTTTTATCGGAAATTGATATTTTTAATAAAAATAAATTCTATGTCAAAGATTTGAAACTTTTTAACATCCTTTGGTTGTGTTGACGTTTTAAATCGGAAATCCATATTCTTAGTAAAGAATCGTTATATTTTAAGACGATTAAAATGTTTTGAACTATTTAGGAATATGTTAATAATTTTCACTGCAAATCGGTTTTTTTCAACCAAAAAACATCAGTTTTAGACGAACATTTGCAATTGGGAACTATTTTTTGTTATGTCATTTTAGTGGTTTTTATCAGAAATTGGTATTTCTAACCCGAAAAATCATACAATTTTCCAGTTTATTATTATTCTCCAGATTAACATTCAGAGTCATTGAATTCATATGATTTGTTTGCGTTGGCGTTCTATACCAGTAATGGGTACTTTTATTAAAAAAGCATTGGATTTCAAAGAAGATAAAATATTTTTGAACAATTTGAATTATGCTCGCGTTTTTCATTGTAAATCGGTATAGATTTTAGGTTATGTTTTAATATTTTTTACCGGAAATCGGTTATTTTAAACAAAAAATATTAGGTTTAAAAGAAGATCACAATCTTAAATAATTTTTTCTTATGCAATTTTAGTGTTCTTTGTCCAAAATTGAACAGTAATAAGGTATGTTAGCGTTTTTCACTAGAAATCGGTTCTTTTGAATTAAATAAAATGTTTTAAAGTTGAACTGATAATTTTGAACAATTATAACTTATATTGATGTTTTTCGTCTTAAATTGGTGTTTTTGAAAATAATACAAACATCTGATTTTCTATAACAGTACAAAATTATTTTATATCAATAATGAAGCTAAGATATACATTTTCATCAATTATCAAGAATATTGTGCTTGCTTTTCTTTTCTTTTTGTTCAGATGATAGACACTATAAAATACAAAAATGTTGTAATAATATTATTTTTATATTTGAATTAAAAAACTTTGTGTAAAAAAGATAATCGCGCGCGTAGCGCCCGTGTTTTTGTTTTCTAATAACAAATATGTGGGCGACCTCATGAAAAAAACTCTTATGACCGGTATAGAATTACATATAGGATCACATAGCTGAATAAATTCCCGACATTTTATGTCCATGGTATTTTTGATGTTCGAACTCCGAAAACCCGCTTTTCGAGAAAAACAAAATTCAAAACTTGGCGACTGCGATTAGCGCGCGTATTGTAGTTTTTCTTCGAACATGAAATATACCCACTTTCAGTTGCTTGTGAGACATGAGTATAGTGCTCATAAATATTCAGTATAGGTCCTGGTATCATCTCTCACTCAAACCCGAAAATAATAATTTTGACCCAGACTTAGAATAACCTGAATATCTCCTAAACTAGAACCGGCTCTTTTCATGCAGACGCCCACATATTATATTAAGAATTAATTGACTTATGCAATTAAAATGAAAAATGTAATGATTAATCAAATACACTAAGTAGCAAGAGGAAAAAATAAGAAAGAAGGGGAAGAGAATGTAGAAAATCATTTCTGGGACTTTTGTTTTTTCTTAGATTTGAAGAAAATAAAGCGAATCGAAAGATGGTTTGAGAGCTTGCTAATCTGTTCTCTCCCTTTCGCGGGAACCCTAATCGTCCTAATGATCCGCGGCAAGAAAAACACTGCCGTGCCTAAGCCAACCAAAGCTTCATCCCCTTTCGCGGAGACAACTGGCAACCTCCTACCCCCCAACCCTTCAACCTCACGCCAACTTAACCTAACCAGACCGACTCGGTTCTTCAAACCCTCAAGGGATTACCTTCATCCACCTACCACTTTCCTTTGCCTTATCGCGCGCGTAATTTTCCCCGGCATTCCAAGCGTCCTCTCGAAACATTAGTGCAGAATCTTGAATTCTTCTTCGTTTCATCTGCCATCCCATTATTCCCTTCAGCTTATGGAATGTAGCTTGCAAACATAAGATCACTGACACTTTTTATATAATTTTATTAACGTGTGAAATAGGATGGAACCAAATAGAAAAATAGGAATAAAAAAGAGCCTAGTGCGGAAAAGTTACCCTTAAGGTCCCCTATAACTTTTGTAAAATTTGATATAAAACGATACATGTCCTGGGATTTAGCGGGGCCAACAAGTTTTCAAAATAGTATATTGTCAAACAAGTGCAGAAAGGAGGCAGTCCCGCATGAGTGTGAAGTTTGCTGTACGAGCCAGAGGCGAATTGAAGGGGTGTTTTGAGCGAGTCGGTAGCGAGTTAGAGACGAGTCGTAAATGAGCCGATGACGAACCGGAAATGACCCAAAAATGAGCCGATGTCAAGTATGTACTGAAAACTTCACAAGAGTTAAAACTGCCTACTTTCAGCACCTGTTGTACACGATATTTGTTTGACAAGTACAAATTTTTGAATATTACAAATGTCCCAAAATTTAAGATATTCAGAGCTTTTTAGTCATTTTGGTAATTTGTGGTAACTTCCCACTTCGAGTTGGTCCAATCAGTTTTCACTACTCACTATCAGTCTGTCAAGTGAAAGTTGCAACTCATAATGAAGTCCGGTTATGATTTCGCCAGTCCTGGATATTAATTTAGAATCGAAATGCACAAGTACAACAGCTAGAAAAAGTAATCTTTTTCCTCGTGTGCAAACATAGCTGCTAGAAAAAGTCTTTTTATAACTGCTTTTTGTCACGATTTCTGAATTAGTGATTTCCCGCACGCTATACATGCCTTAAAAAGCGAACATTCCGTGCATGCATTGCAAAAAATTTCTGTTCTCATAGATATGGGAATATCTTAAATATCAATTTTTTTCGTATTCTAGTTAAAAGGCCTAATTTTTTAACTTCTTGATAGATTTTTAATTTGAGTGTATCTCGAAGAAAAGTACATTTTCATGTACCATATAAAATTAAAATGAATTTAAGAAGCACTGGAAATTATCCGAAAATAATATTGAGTCTATAAAATCTTTCTCGCACTCAAAATGCTCCTAGAATAATTGTAAGAAGAATTCATTAATTAGGAAGATCAGACTCTAAATTATATCAAGATCTTGACATTTATATTGCTGAATAAGTCCTTTCAATTTTTTTGTTATAAACACATTTTGAGTGCAAGAAAGCTTTCATAGGCTCAATGAGAAGCTTCTAAAATATATTGTAGTTTTATGTGGTCCGTAAAAAATATTTTCTCCTATATAAACTCAAATTTTAAATATATATTCTTTTTTAAAACTTTGTTGACCCTGCGAAAACTCAAAATATTGGTCGATCTATTATAAATTTAACACACGCTATAAGAATACAAAAATGAAACTTTTCCGTGCTAAGCGGTTTTTTAATTTCGAAAGCTTGTTATTTTTTACCCACTCCACTGTGAAATTTTTTATGATGAATTTTTGATAAGGAAAAGTTACAAAGACTTACTGCAGATAATGTTTTATTGAGACAAAAAGAAGGAATTCCTTTAAATAAACGAAAAATGAAATTAATTAATTAAAAATCAACACAAATCTTTTGAATGCATTCCTTTTAAAAAAATAGGCATATAGTCTGACTATAAATTTAATATTATAATAGATCGTTGCGAAACTACGTATAATTTAAGGTAACGACTTACCTCTATCTGGTTCATGTGAAAATGTTCGCTTAGTATTAGAATCTGGGATTAATCATTCTCTAATAAATATAAGAATCTCATGATAATACATAGAATATTCAAGTATCAATATGTTGTTGAAAAATTAAATAATATCACGCTTCACATATGAAGGATATTAAAATAATCTCAACATCCCGACGCGACGTTCGACAAGCCGACGCTTGACGCATTCTAGTCCCATATTTATACAGACGCTCGCAATTTTTGTTATATTATCATACTTTATTTTTTCCGAGTAAACAATATGTTTTACAAATATAAATATTTATTTTAAATAAATAGTGATTGTAAATATTCATTTCCTAAACCATATAAGTCAAACTTTAATTTAAAAACTAACGTTATCAATGTTTGTGTTAGTTCAGCCATAGAATTTGATGTATGGACAATAAAATATTTGGTTGAAATAAAAAAACTTTACTGAGTAAAATTTGGTTGACTGGACTTAAATTTTTGATAAATTTTAATAAATATAATTCATTTGATGGGTTCAACCGAAACATTTGGTTGAGTGAATGATATATTTGGCGAAACCAACCAAATGTTTGGTAAAATCAATCAAACAGTATAGGAAAAATTTTGGTTGAATGGAGCAAATGGTTTTGGTGCACTTAACACAAATTTTGTTTCCTAAAAGAAACTTTTTTTCAAATTAACGAAATCCAGTCAAACAAACGATTTTTACAACAAAATTTTTTCTGAAATCACTGTACCATTTTTCGATATTTTATATAATCTTTAAATCTGAATTATAGATTATAATTATATTAACTGCATTGACTGCATATTAATTATGGTTTTCTAAGCTTTGATTGTCACATCAGAATTCACCATTTTTAACGAACTTAAGATCAGATGTATTTATGCTTCTAGGTGATGAATTGAAAATATCAATTTGACAATTTCCCGACTGCACCCATAACATGAATGAGAGAAAAGGATAATGATAAAGAGAGAGACGGCAAAGCATTTTTTGAAAATAAAAAATATTAAATAAAAATAACATGAGAGAACAATCGTCTCCTAGAATTAACAATTTATCTATGTGGCAGAAGTCGATATTTTTTAGAATTTCACATTGAGAAATTTAAGTTAAACATTTTTGGAATGAATTTTATTTCAATTGTAATTAGAGAAACGTGACATTATTAAGTTCTGAACAAAAAACTTTTTACCTATTCTTTAAACACACCGTCAAAATCAAAGACTCTCCAATTTGAAAAAATCAAGACATATTTTGTTTTCTTTAAACAAATTATTTATTTTCTTCAAGTAAAACAAAAGAATTCGTCTGCACAAAGTTTTAGGTTTCATTTGTTTAAATCCCTGATTAGCCGAACAAAAAGATCAATTTTTGCCCATTTTTGATAAAATGTATATGAAACAATAAAATCATTAAAAAAAAGTATTTCTTTTTTTGTGTTCACGCCTTATTAGTTTGTTTTAAATCATCACAAAAATTTAGTTTCTTAACATTTTGTAAATTCTCGCAGCAACATTTCCGGATAGTCGAGTTTTTTTCAAACAATGTTTTTGCGAACGCAAAAAAAAATGATAATTCAGGAAAACCAAAATACACGCTTGCCTTATATGTTTCTTGTTGTATTGAAACAAATTGTATACTTGACAAGAAGTTAAAACTGTATTGAAAACATGTCGAATTGCTGGAAACAAAAATGGATAGATAAAGTGAACGGATGACATAAGATAGAATTTCTGTGAAATCAATGCAAAAAAATGTCATGAATGCTGTCTAAGACGGAATTACTCATAAGAGTACAGGAAAACGACACGTTTGAAATGTGCCAGATTTTTATTTTCTTCAATATAAGATTCTTAAGGATAAAACGATCTACGTACAACTTAAGGAGAGAGCAATAGCCCAATAAAAGAAGACTAAGTTGCACATGAGTACCTCAAAACTCCATCCACATTAAAAACAAAAACAATTTCTTCTAACCACCGCAGCAGTGGGCAGTCTGTAACTGACATCAATAGGCTAATTGATAATAATAAAGAGATAGGAAACTATATTAATTTGCAAACAAGAAACTGAAAACCGTTCACTAGCACACTATCAGCATCAGCTCCAACAAACCAACACCTCTATTTCCAAAAATTACGAAAACCATAAAAATATCTCGCACAATCCACTCGCGTTCGAAAAAACCCGTAAAAAATCTCTCACAAACGAAAACCCTGCCTCGAAGACGAAAAGCCAAACAGAAAATTAAGATCTCTTGACGACTGACCTGTGCCCATCCTCCGCGGCCGATCAAAAGTCGAACATCCCCAGACTGGCAGTCGCTTTCCAGTTGCAGGGTCTCGCAGAGTCCCGGCTGGTTCTCCCTGGTACCCTGGCCGGTCTTGACGTGGCTACCACCGTTGATTCGTGGTGAGTATATGTTGCTCACATATACGTGGAAAATACATATGTGTGTGCTCGCATCGGAGGCTGCAGTCTCCCACACAATCCACAGATCTCTGTGTGTTAGAACCACTTCCACCCGAGGGGTGGGTGGTTCGTGTATCTGTATGGAATTAGGTTTTCAAACTGCGACCGACAGTCGCTTACACAGTGACTAGGTAGCGCACACCGACAAGTCGCCGCTGTAACGACACGCGATCCCCAACGTGTAACACCTTGGAGCATGGCACTTGGGGGATGGTTGCCGTCAGGGGGTGGGACGGTTCGAGATGGTTCGGGACTTGCTGGCCGAGTGGCTGCCGCACTCGTCATCGCGGAGCCTGTTAGTTAGCCAGGGGGGCGGCTCCGAGGCCACGTTGTCAGCTGACTCGGTTGCCGCCACCACTATGTCATTGGTCGACTCCACCCACGTACTCACTTCCCCGTTTCAGGGGGTTGTTGGGCGTGGCTAAATCTCAAGTCCCGCCTTCCACCCTAGAGGAATCCCAAGGATTCTCTTCACTTCTCTCCACCAGGGATCCGACCAACCAGCAAGAGCATAAAACCGATGTCGATCTTCTGTCTTCATCATCTACCCTTGAGCACTATGCTATTCGCTCTGTATGATGTGCATATAGCAAATCCGGGAGGGATGAGGATGATGTCAAGGGGTGAGAGGATTCGAGGTTGATATGGTGGCCAACGATTCTGTGTCAGAAGTCATCTGTTATTGGCTCAAGCACTCGGATGAACTGGAATGTAAAAATATAAAGTTATAATACATAATAAAAGAGAGTGGATTGTTGGGTTGGTAATTTATCACTTTAGGTTGATGAATTATAGAGGTGGAAGGCTAGTTTGGAAAACCCCTTGTTATGTGGAGTTTGCATTGAAAGATCGACAGGTGATGTTCTTATTCGGTTGTCTGGATAGAGTATGTTTTTTCTACTTATGCTTTGAATACATCATTATTTACCACCAAAATATTTGTAACTCTATCAATGTTATAAGTGCTAAGAAAAACTGTAACATCTAGCACCCATTTTTAGGGTCTGCATATGCATTCAACTCTGATAATTTACCCATGGCCATAGGCTAGGACCACGGACCTGTGACTCTTAAATTTTAATCATTGGCCTATAAACACTCACATTTGACCATGAACCTTCAAGGCTTTAGTTTTGACCTCTTTTCACTTATACCTTTGATCCATGACCTACCCTACAATGCACTTCTTTGAATGCACTTTCCACTTCTTATCGAACAGTTTTTTAACAACATTTACATACAGCTACAAATAATTAATTAATTTTGTTTGATTATTATGAAATTTTGTAGTGCGTAAAGTACAACAATTACCAAACGTATTTGCAGGGTCGCTTTTCACACAAAAGTGGACGAATGTAGAAACTTGGTTTCGGATCCCGAAGTAGAACAATCGTGTATCAGTCAGACGATGTAATCGAAGCTTATCCTCTCTAATCATAATAATTATTTGGCTCAAATTGTTAATAAAGCATGAAACTTGATGTATTTGTTCTTTGTGACCTAAAATAAAAGTTGGAAACGGTGCCAAAATAACTCAACATTTTTTTAATGAAAAAAACAGGCGCAATTTGCTCAACACTCTTTTGTCAACCGAACATTCTATCACTTATAATTTTTTCTCTTTAATTCATTTTCGTCTCCGGAACCGCCACAGCATTGGGATTGAAGAATCGTCGATGTCATAAAATAGGTTATTTAAATTATCAAAATAAATTTTTTTCAAAGTTCAAACCTGATTACTTAATCGAGAAAAAAAGGAAGTAAAATTTTTTAGAGGGGAATGGCATCAAAAATGAGGAAGTTTAACAAGAAATGGGCATTGATAAATCCAAATAGGTAGTATTAAAATGAAAATAACATTCTTTATAAGAAATGTATAAACTGAAAGCAAATTAAAGTGAAATTATGTATTTCGCATAGGTTTGGTTTGTTAAATATTGATTATTTAATTAAAAATGAATAACCTTTCTTGTTGTTTTGAAATTATAGTTATAATAACTACAGAAATTCGCTTTCACTCTGACTGTGATGCTTTATGAACAGAAGATAATCAAAAAGGTATAATTATTAATAATAGAAACTTGGATTGACAAAACAGTTTTATCCAACGTTTTTCGTGCGGATGCCTAAATTTTTTCCAAAAGAGGAAACAATTTTTACTTTTTACTTTTTTTGGTATCTCGCTTATTTGAAAACAATTTTTTTTCGAAAACCGATCCCCATTTTTTTAATGTTCAACTTTTTAATATTTTGAGTATGAATTTTGAAACAATGAAAAATTCTACATCAGTGTCAAAAACAAAAAATTAATTATCTTTATTATTTAAAAATAGCAGATTTAAAAAAAAATTGTGCCCGCTTATTTTTCTTCCAATTAAAATTTTGTAACAAATTAGTATGATCATGAAACCATGATCCTTCTACTTTATAGGAGAATCCGAAGGCAGCGTTTACATTCGACAAATAAAAATAAATAATAATAATAATAAATAAAGATTGTAATTGTTCCATAACAAAGGAATATCTGTGTTCTAATATATAACAGTTCCTTCATTTTGATAACAGAACTTTTTTGTAACGAGAATGGTACATTGTTGAGTAAGAATGTTAAGACTGAGGTATGTAATAGTTCGAAGGCTAAGAGTAGGAACTATCCTATGATAACTATTGCAGATAAGACTGTCATAGACGTTCTTTATCATTTGCTAAACTATATTTGTAGTATTGTACTTGAAGTTATGGTGATAAGTATTATGTATATCTTTATATATAAGAACTCGAATAACGCTTACTATAAATAATTAAGCCCTCTTCAAAATTTAAAAGAAGGTTTACGATTGATTATTAAACTCATACAATTATATGTCGAATCTTTCCTTTAATTCTTTAAGGACCATCATAGTGAAAAGTAGAAAAACTGTGAATGATATTCAGGATTAGAAAAAATGAAGGAGTGGGCAGAAGAGGGGATTATTCTTAAATGCAAAAAGGTAGGTTTAAGTTAAATCAGGTGCGGATCTAAGGGCAGGGGGAGCACTGGTGCTCAAATCTAAGGTCCACGTTCGAATGATAATTTTTAGCATCTCAAGTAGAACGGAAAGTATAATCTTCATACCTCCCCTCTCTTACCCCCAATAAGAGCTTTACTGAATCCGCGCCTGAGTTAAATGCAACAAATTGAAGAAATAGTTTAAAATGGAGAGAAGAACGTGGTAAGAGATGTTAAGCGAGGTCATATAGAAGACTCCAGCGAGAAGATACATTTGAGTGTGAACGAATTGATCAATTGTGCAGAATAATAATTTTATATTTATAAAAATAAGTCAAAAAAGCTCGTGTTATCCAGACAAACAATCTGCTCAGAAAAACATTTACAGAAAAATGATG
>CAKNWT010155814.1:0-17139 GCA_932066315.1 Andricus coriarius
AAAAAAAAAAAATTTTTTTAAAATCTTTTCACAACATTTTTCCTTATTGTTAGACAAAATAACGAGTAGCCTACAAAATATTTAAGTATCTATTAATCATATGTAGTTTATTTACTAGATATTTGTAACTCAACATATTATTCACGTTAACATCTCCAGGTAAATTGAAAACGTGGAAGACGAACTTTGCAAATATATTTAGAAATAAAAAGGAAAAATAGGAACAGTAGATCGAGGTAAGAATGGCCAAAAATCACTCAGATCAGTATACAAGACAGCGCGAATTGGTTGATCGTTTTTGTAATTTTTTCTTTAAAAAAATCACATCTTGCACGTAGTAAGTAGCAAGCAAACCAACCAAATGGATACAATATAGGGATGGATTTTGTCAGTCTGTGAGTTGTGAGTGATGTGATAAAATAATAGCAAAAGATTAAAAGTAAAAAAGAACGACGATAACAATTATTTCTAGTTTATCGAACCTTGATTGCACACATTGCGATTCCTTTGATCCTTTTCAATTTCTTGACTCTTTAACCAAGGGACTTTGACCTGTTTTTGGTATGATGATGGTTACAAATAGGTTAGCATTTTTTACTTTAGCACCATTGAAAATTGAAAGTATTTTACGTATCTTAAATGTTGAACTGCTTTTTATACATATAGGTATTTATTTCTCTTTGAACGGAAATCAAGAAATTAAACTAAATCAAGTAAAGTACTGAAGACGTCTTTTCTATAAAAAGATATTTGCAAAAGTTTTCACATACCTAAAACATTTCGAACCATTTTTATCCAAAGCTTGATACATTTTAAGTATTTTCAGAAGGTATCTAAATTTTTTAATCAAATAAAGAATGATCCAAAAGGTTCCAAAATATGGGATAAAATTTGTAACGAATGTATATTATACTCAAAATGATTAAATGTAATCGCAATGTCACCCTTTGCCAAAGAATAACCCTAGCTCCGACAGTCAAGTTTGCAAAATTTTCGCTATTCGTCCTAAAAATCCGGACAACTAGCCATGGTGAAATTCAAACTAATAACTCGGAAAATTTAACAAATAAAATTGACGAATAACTAGGATTTATACGTAGATTAAACGATTTCGAAAAAAGTCAGCTATTTAAATTCGAAAAAATAAAAGAATGACTAAATACTTGCTAAATTCTTGTAATAAAAGCGTGATTTCAGACGATAAAAATATTTCATTCAACAAAATAGAAAATAAAAAACTTATGTATTTTTAGCTGGTTTCGTGCGCATGAACATTCACTCAAAAAATTATGGCAAACGGATAATTTTTCAATATGAGAAATTGTCCCATTTGAATATTTTATTTCACTTAATATTATTTACGAATTGAAGCAATCAGAACGGCAATCTTTACTTTTAATCCTGATCTATTTGTGAAGGCTAGAGCTAATATTGAAATTGATTTTTTAAAATAAATCCCTTATCCCTAAATCTACGTAAATATGATTATGAAAAAGTAAATTTCTTGAAATGAAAAGTTTTTTCAGAAAATTTCTATTTGATGAACTTCAAGCATGTTAATTTGACATTTTAACATGGTTTGTGATGTTCATAATTTAAGTTTCAGAATTGATTATTTTCCAGAAAATCAAATTTTGGAAATTAAATTTAATACGTAGATTAAATGCCTAAAAAGATAATTTCAGAACACGTAAGTGAAAGGGAACCTAAGAGTTAATGTAAAAGCCTAAATCACATATTCTCTATCTAAGTAAAAATATTATGAAAAAGAAACAAATTTAAAATTAAAAAGTGCAAATATTTTAGTGGCACTATGGGCTGCTTTGTACAAACGTTTAATTATATAAAGTTACGAGAAAGAAAACTGATATATTCTCGAGAAAATCATCCTATTCCAATGAAATTTATTACGTATAGATCGAATCCCTGAAATTATACATATGCTTCACACGCACATATATATACACACACACACACACACACATATACACACAAGTGAAAAAGAAATCTAGAGCTAATGTAATAATGTCAATCTTTTCGATTACCTATGCTAATCCTACACCTACAGAAAAATAATTGTTTTCTTATAAAAAAAAGGCCTCTATATTTTAATGATTTAATAAGTATCAAGTCTTCTGAATTGGGTACAGAATAGATATGTAAATTGATCGTTAAGGCTTTTCAGTCAAGAAAAATTATATACTGTAAACATGTATCGTAATATGATTAATACGATTCATTTATTGATTTAAATAGTTCAGTAAGTTTCATTTCGATTAAATTACAATCAGACTCTTCAAGTTAAAAAAATCGAGGGTAGTCAAATATTAAAAATCGATTAACTAATTCAGCAAATTATAATAGAGATATACTGTTAACAGGACACTAATAATTTAATTTCACTCACGAAAATGATCGCTATTAACTCTTTCAATGTCAAAAATATTAAAACATTTAAAATACCGATATGAGAAACAGAAAAAAGCAAACTATGGGTTTATTTCTCAAAATTATAGAAAATTTAATTAAACTTGAAAATAAAACACTGGCTCCTATTGTGTAGCGACTACAGCGATACTAACTTGGAACTATTGGGTAGCATTTTCAGATTTCAGTACAATATTAAAGAAAAAATACAAGAAGCGATGAATTTCTGATCCTAGTCAATATTGATAAAAACGAATTGATTTTTATTGTGTTTTATCAATAATATTTTCTATAATTATCTCGAGTTTCCCAATAATTCGCTTATGAGATGGTCGGACATCAAACTATCAAGTCCCTTTCGTTAAAGCAACTCAAAAAGATCAAGGAGACGCAAAGGAAGATGGTGTATCGAACCCAAGAGATTGTAAATATAAAATTGTAAACAATACATAAGAATATATAACCGTAGATTCTAAAACGAAAACCATAAAACCTAGTGCATGTGCGCCTTTGTGTTTTAAATACAACCTAATCTATAATAGATGCATTAAAATAGACGAGAAATAATCGAGTGGAACTAAGGATCCCAGTGTGGAGCATCACGAGTTTAGTCATGTCGAAATTTACATTACCAAGGAGATCATTCTTAAAGATCATCTTTCTCCAAGATGTTAAAAAATCTCTCGATTTCATGAAGGATGATCATTCTAATTCAAAAGGTCGCGAACTTTCAAAAGCAAATGCAGACAAAGATATCCAGAAGTATTCCCTTGATGATGTCCAACTTCCCTTGGGGTTTCGCGTGTCCCCGAGAATCACTTGAATTTGTACCCCGGCTCAAAGCGTCTAGATCCACTTTTGTAATCCACCCTAGGCATCGTTCCCAGCTGTCTCCGCATGCCATTGTTTCTGCCGTTTGTGTCTTTTCCAGACTGTTCGGATTCTGAAGGTAATGCCTCCCCAGTTGGCTTATTGAATATCCAATCTCCAGACTGTCTATATGTCCACTCGTTGTTTCGTGAGTTAGCACGTCTTTGTCGCTCGCAGTACTCTGCTCTTCGCACGAATATGTCGATAATGGCGTCTTGCTCTCGCCTTTCTCTGGAGTTATCTCTTGAAAGGTCTTCATCTGATTCTGTTCCTGCAGATGATTCTCCTTCAATTTGCCTCGTTTTAATGACTTGTCTATACTCTTTCCACACCGTTGGTCCCCCTCCTGTCGAAAATTTTCTTCTTGTATTCCACTGTTGTGCCCAAAAGGGTTGTTGCTCGATGACTCTTGATAAAGTGTGTTCCTCTCGCATCCATCCCGAAGAATGGGAAGTACGTCCAAAAAAACCTGGTCCTGGGGATGGTTTTGCAAGCAGTAATATTCACACCTTTCTTCAGCCGTCAGAGGAGCGTTCGTGCTCAGCAATTGGTGCTCTCGACTCTGCTCCTTGATGTTGTCTTTGACTAAAAAATTAAAGCCACGACCTATTTTCTGAAAAATACTCGGCTTTATTTTGGGCAATGTACCATTCAAGGACTGCTTTGGTTTCGTAGAATCTAAGCTCCGCTGCTTACCATGAAAAAACGACTTGGGTCTGTTGTCATCTGGTACATGGTCTAGGCTCCTGGCATCTACTGCTATGATATCAACATCATTCTCAAGAGAATCCAAACTTCTATGTGCCGACCTTATCTTCCGCATGGAAGGGTCCGTCGAAACTTCTTTTTCATTTGCATTGGTTCGACTGGATGTGCCAAGACCTCCGACCGCACCGAGTCCATCCAACTCATTAGTTTCTCGATTTATGTCTTTCTCAGTTTTATACCCATGAAAAAAGTAGCTCTGTTTATCTAGGGGTCGCGAAGCTGTGTTGGGACTTGTTTCGCGAACGCGAATGGAGGAAGGAAGACGATGGTGATCGCGGGAACGAGTGGAATTGTAGTTTGTGTGTTTACGACTAATTTCGTTATGCCCCAAACTGAGACCTGACAAGCCTAGAGAGTTTGAATCTGTCGCGACGGCTCGACCGGGGGAGGATTTGAATGTACTGAACTGATAAGGTTTCGATCTCGATGTCTCGCAGGCTGAGCCCGCCTGCGATTGCTCCATCAAGTGCGTTTTTCGTTCCGGGTGCTGTTGATTCGCAAAGAATTTTGGGTAGAATGCTTGCTTGTTACCTTGGAAATCGCTTTTGTCCTGATTGTCCTGGTCACCGCGTACATCCGGGACGTGCTGCAACTTCGCCTTGCGTTCTGGTATACCAGCGTAGACCATCGTCGATCCCACAGCAGCTACAGACGTGTTCGCCGGTCCTTGCCGCGTGTAGGGTCTAAAAGATCATTATTTGCATGTAACAATTATAAAAGAATTATTGGAGATTGAACGCTGTCAATGATACTCAAGTCTTCACATTGGAATATTGTTTCAGGAAAAGCAGCTTTCAAAGTTTAATTACTTTCAAATTTTCAATAATAAACTATCAATTTCCTCTAAACAAGAAAAATTTAGTTTCATCTTGAATATTCTTTTTAATTCAAAACTTTAAAAATTCTATTTATTTCTACATGAACTAGTTTAAAAAACAAATTTGCATATTTTAATTATGTTTAAACTCGAAGAAAGGGTTAGAAGATGTTCTGTTTCAAATTCCAAGAATGTCCTTTAAACTAGGGAGATTTATCATTTTAAATGTTGAAGATAAGAAAAACTGTAAAATTTCATCAGTTTTAAAATATAGGATTACTCTTTTTAAACTACCATTTGAGGGTTTAGTTCATTTGGAAGGGTTAAATTAAAACAATCATTTATTAAATAAATAAATAAATTATTTTCACTATTCTACATTTTACGAAATTCGTCAATTATATTCAAAACCATCAATTATTTGAACTTTTTCCATGCACGAGAGCTTGCACGGATTTTTTTCATAAATTCAACGATTCGCCAATTTCCACTTCATAATTTTCTGCAAAAACAAGTTATTTCGCATTTTGATTATTTTTGTTCGATTAATTAGCTTTAATTATTTAAGAATTATTTCTTTTTTAAATCCCAAAACTGGTAAATTGGGGAGAGCATTCATCAAGTACGTAAGAAAAAAATAATAAATATGAGATGAGAATATGATCTACGAAAACCTGATAAGGATCACAATATGACATTTATTTTTTTGTTCCCTTACGTAATTAATGAACGCTCGTTTCCTAAATTATTGTTTGTAAAGCTTTGGACTTGCACTACCTTTTACTGTTTCCAATTTAAATTTCGAACCTTTGCAGTTTCAATAAACTTTTCAAATGACATCTGTTTAAATGTATTGTACAGGTTTTTTTTTAGAAATTAAAATTCGAAATTTTTATTAATTTCGAAGTGATAATCATTACTGCTTTAATTTTTAAACTTTGTAGATTTGAAAGATACTTAGTTTAGAAAGTTTTGTTTTTCAATGTTTTTAATTTCAAATGTATTCTTACTGAAAAACTTTTAAAAGTACATTGTTTTAAATTTAGATCGCCTTTTTACTCGAATTGTGAATCATGTAGAGCTTTCAAACATTAGAATTCTTCCGCTTTTACATGTATGTTATTTAAATTCCAAATTGAACAATCTTTAACGTTTTTGAATGTTTCTGAAATGTCACCATAGTTTTTTATTTTAAACAGTTCCTATAAAAGAAGTAATATTCAAGTGTGAAAAACATTTTTGAGGTCCTTAACGAGGTATTTATACTTGAAAAGAAAACGTCAACAAAAATTTTGAACCAAACCGGCCTATGGAGAAACTTATTGATTTAAGGGCGATTCGCATAGTAAAATTTTTTCAGTTTTCTGCATTTTTTACTTTATGTAAATAATCTAAGAGATAAATTAACTTTGGAGTAAGTTGAATAAAATATGGTTTAAAAAATCAAGCAAAAAGGATTTTTAGAAAATACTGACTCTTCGTTAACATGTAGCCCTACTTTTTATTGTAAACAAAATGTTTCCAGTTCTGAAAATAAATGACTGTATGTATAAATTTATTGAAATAATATTTACAAAATAATGTTATGCAAGCAAAAAGTGTCGGACTTAAATAAATACAAAAGCTCAAATAATTCCAGTTTTAACTATTATACTTCATTGTATAATTTTCATTTATTCGGGGAAGACTTGTTCGTATAAGCTGATGAAATATATCTGAGGAAAGCTTATTAACAATCCTTAAGTTTAAAGAAAATATCTTTCTTTAACGTACAAATAAAATAAAAACTGAACAATCTTGCCTAGAAATGTATGTACATAACCTAACCTCATATAAATTCGCGTCGTAAATGAAGCAATTAAACATAATATAAATCCTTCATTTTCACCTACAGCTACAATTTGATTACAACAGAAGTCTAAATTCTTACTTCGTCACCGAAAAAAAATACAAAATCTTAACCACGGGATCATTACGTAATTTATAAATTGCACTTTAAAAAAATGCATTTCCAGAATTCACTTCTAGAACGACGTATGTGTAAGCATGACTTAATATACTTTTTCAACCCCATAATATTGTGGTTACACATAATCATAATAAAAAAAATTTTTAACCATGTAGAATGAAAAAGGGAAATATATTAAGTAAAAACAGACTGAGCCTTCTAAAAATGTCCACTCTACTAATAATTATTTTAATTATTTCCGTCAAACACGACATCTTTTGACACAACGCGGAATCAAAACACGATTCTACTGTTGTTTTCTTCTTCAACAAGTCTTACATTCTTTGATCTTACAGGTTGTCGATCAGCAAATTGAAATTCTAGGAAATTTTAAAATCCCTTCATGTAAAATTGTATAATGTTTATAATTCAAAGGCATGTCAATTCTAATTCCAAGGCAGTATAAGCTTTAGTTTAATAAGGGTCCTCGTTTCGCTAAATGCGGATATTTCCCGATTCATTGACCCAGGCGACAATAATAGAATCAGACTATTAATAACCGCGAAAAGGAGACACCGTCTGCAAACGCATCATGTCAGTTGAGGCTCGTAAGCAATTCATTATCGAGACTTTTAGCCTCTGGAGTCAGAAAATTGCCACGATACTGACCTCGCTCGGTGTTCTTGATCGTTGTTGGTCCCAGAGGGTAGAGCAGCGTTCGTCGGCTGCGAGTGCGTCGGTGCTTGTTGCGCCGACGGTAAAGCGGGTTGCCTCGCGCTGCCAAACTTCAACATATTCCAATCGAATACGTAGTCGTATGTGAAACCCTGACTATGGAATAATGTTCGAAAAAGGTGTCGGAGATAGGAGTAGTCCGGCTTTTCCTCAAAGCGTAATTGCCGGCAGTATCTGAGGTACGTCGTGAATTCGACTGGAATCACAAAATAATAATACAAATTAAAACCCTATATCCTCATCTTTAGATAAAGCTTAAAATATCGAATTATTGTCAAACCCTACCCGGGTAACTTTTGCAGAGCTCTTCGATGGGAGTGGACATTTTCTTTTCAGAAATCCGCTCGTACTTCTGCCTTTTAGTAGCGGCCTTCAGTCCTTGCCAGGGTAAACTACCTCGGTTAAAGTACATAAGAACATAGCCTAGTGATTCGAGATCATCTCTCCGGGATTGTTCGATTCCCAGATGCGTGTTTACACTGGCATATCTGCAATTAATAAAAAGTTGTAAGGGCTTTCATCAAAATAACAACGCGAGCGGTTGACCACTTGATTCTTGAGTGTACATCAGATTTCAAAATATTCCAGAGGAATTCAAAGATTTCTGTGTTTCAGAAGATTTCAAATATACCATCAGTCAAAATAGTCCGCCCACTTACGAAATAGTATTAAAAACTTTAGGTAAGTGAATGGACAAAATTAAAACTTGGCTAAATTCAGTCTGAAATCTCCTCTTCGAAATGAGATCAAAAACATAATAAAATATTTCCTGGTTCTCGAATTATCACAAGAAATGTGGAAGCGTACCCAAGACGAAAATCAGTCGGTCGAGTGGCGACCGCAGTCTTTGCCTCTGATTTCCCATGCGTTTTCATGCGTCCTGGAAACGATTCTATATTTTTTATAATAATTCGAGAAACAGTAACTATTTTATTATGTTCTTGGCTTCATTTTAAAGAGGAAATTTCAGATCTTCAAAGAGCGAAGTTTAAATTTTTTCCATTCATTTCTTGTATCAATCGGCGCGGAATTCAATAAGCTTTGTAACAGTTAAAAAAAATTCTTGTCTAATTTTTCGCAGAGTTAGTCACTTTGAAGCACAAGTCTGTTTTTAAACCGATGTTGGTAAGTGATAGTACAATTTTGACCTGCAGTGTATTTCACAAAGCTTTCCAAGATACCAAAAGATTTCACAAAGATTAAAAAAGATTTCACGTAAACTTGTACACCTGATTTCAAGATTGATCAAACCCCTTCGGAGCAACTCTTATTAATATGAGAAATTATTTTTTTAAATTCCTAAATCAGGAATTAGTCTACCAATAATAATTTTTGGCAAAGAAAAAATTACCTCGCTGTGCCAGTGAGATTTTTGTTCTCCCGATATGGTATGTGCTTGTTATTCCGTCCATCGCGGTACTTTTTCGCAAGTCCAAAGTCTATAATATACACGAGGTTTCCCTTCTTTCCAAGTCCCATAAGGAAGTTGTCGGGTTTGATATCCCGGTGGATGAAGTTGCGACTGTGAATGTAGTCCGTTCTGCTTATCTGATGATGAAAAAAGCATAGCATTAAAATTTAAATACTTTGAGTACCTGGAAGACGAAAGAGGCTTTATGTGCAAATTTTTATATGTTGGCTATGGTCAGATGAGTATGAGACACGGTCTGTGACACATCTTTCGAGGTCGCTGCTTCAGATAATCGTCACAAGCAAATCAAAGGGGATGAGAAATTTACTGGACCGTGAACGACTAATTGGAGTAGCTTTTTAGAAGCTAGATACAATTGTCAATACGAAAGCATAAAAAACGTTGGTTTTTGTTCAGCTTTCCATAAAAATAGTGGAAGATCTTTGTAAATTATAGAATAAATTCAGGGTGGCTACTCGAATCTTGGAAAAAATTGCTGCTCTATTTATTTTCTACACTAATTCAAATATAAATGCGTCCTGTTAAATAAATAGCGCTTATTATATTCATTTCTATTGTATTTTTTGTAATAATATAATGGAAACAATAAGGGCAAAATATATACATTTTTAAATAATAAATTATCGCTTTTTTGACGAACGCATTAAATAATATTCAATTAAATCATTCTAGATTAAAGTATTGAAGAATTGAACTACCTTCAAATTAGAGAAAGATTATCTGAAAATTCATAAAACCGTGAAAATCTGGAAAATAACAATTGAACGTTTTGAATTCAATAATTTCATTATACAGTCGACTTGGCGGGGAAGATATGTTAGACTCCAAGTGTAAAAAAAAGTTTAAATTGAGAAAATTGAACCACTTAAATGCCCTTCAAAATTAAACTCTTTTCAATAAGCCTATTTACACCGTGGCAGTTTTTGCCACGGTAGAAGAAACTGCTAAGCTCGGCAACCAATCAGTGACTTCGGTTATAAATAGAATGCTTCTGATTGGCGGCCGAGCGTAGCAGTTCCTGCTGTAGTGTCAGACAGTATAAAAGGACTCAATGTGATCAATATCAAAATACAATGTTCATAATTTTAAACGGCCTTTTCAAAGTTAAAACCTTTAAAACTAAAACAGGGAAATATGCATATATATTTAATTCAGAATTGGACATTTTTAAACATAAAAGATATAAATTGTGGATGACTATTTATAATAAAATTAACGCGTTGAAAATTAAAACAAAAGTTACGATATTTTTCCGACTTTACGGTAAGTTAATTATTATCATAATTTCACTTTTTTTATTAATTGCAAACACTTTTATGAAATAAAAAAGTTCTGGATGAAGACACAAATTTATAAGTCCCCAGATTTTTTCGTGTACAAATTTTCGATTTCCGGGTCCAGTGACCACCCTGAAGTTTTCATTCGAAAGACTCATTTGACGTGTCAATGATCTTGCATTCGATCGTTATAGACAGTGTAATCTCAATACGGACTTTGCTCAATAGATCTGCTGCTTTACATCCAGGAAATAAAAATATTCAAACAAACGATGCTTGTCGAAACGACAAGTTCCCCTCGGCAGACAACATTCTGTCTTATCTTAGAACGAGACAATAGTTAATACCTCAATGTAATCCTGTATTCTCTCCCGACTAAATTATGCCTTAAAATTTGCAACATTGGAGTGCATTCAAATATTATTATAATTAAGAGTATTTTTAAAATCTTCTTTCAGACCTCTCCGACAAAGAGACTGTAAAACCTTGGAAGCCTGGTTAATTTTGTATCGCAATGCAAGTATTTGTAACGTACGCAAAAAGTGTCTCTAAAGGATCCTTTGTTTTGCAACGTCAAAAACAGATTCTGTGACAGACCCTCGCTTTATAATGTTACGTAATAATAAAATCCTCCCTTGGAACATTTAACGAGTTCGCTTGCTTTAGTTGTGTATTATGTATAATTCTGGGTACTTCAAGTGCGAATTATTATAATTTTAACCCTCTAAGATAGTAAGAAATGTCTATTTGTAATATATAAATTTAGAACTCTTCCGATTTATGTCCTATGAAACGAAATTTGCACATGGGGAACATTTATATGATTGGTTAGTACTTGAAATACTTTCAGAAGTACTTACCAACTGATCGGCAAGAAGTAGAACAGTTTTTAAGGTAAATCTTCTAGAGCAAAAATTAAAGAGATCCTCCAGGGATGGTCCTAGTAATTCCATCACCATGACATTGTAATCTCCTTCCGATCCGCACCATTTTATCGTTGGAATCCCAACTAGAATGAGATGAATTTCAAAGCTTCGTGTCAAACGTTATAATAGAATAGACTCAAAAAATGTCCACCATAAACGTAAACACAAATCAGCAAAAGATAATGTATTATGTAATTCGACTCAAATTGCAACATCGCGACTTTCATATAACTCAATTCTTGTACGTCACTATCTAGGTGAATTGAGTGAATCTGAATAATGAGACTGTTTTTCGGAAAAGAGAAATTTGAATAACTAACACAATTTGAAGTGTGTGCTTCAATTCCATCTAAACTAGAACACGATTTCTCGTCAGTTTTACTCAAAAATTAATTAATTAAAATGTACTTACCACCACCTTGCATCATCCGATAAAACTTGGATTCTATGTGGAGTTGGGGATGCCGCGTTTTAATGCATTCTAGCTTTATGGCGACTTCTTCGCCGGTAGAAATATTGGTGCCTGTTGAAAAAGTGCATTGACTTATAATCAAAATATTTTAGGATTAACATGGAATAAGAAATAATGCCAAGAAAATGCTTTGTGTATAATTAGGATTTTAAACCTTTTTTCATTCTTTCTTTCTTCTCATGATTTATAGAAAAAAATGCTTTCTCGAAATATTTTATGACATTTCTTGTATGCAAGAGTAATATTTCTTATTTATCCTTAAACTTTCATCGTGAGCTGCACATTTTTAGACTGTTTTTCTTTTACGCTCCATCAATTCGTCATTTTCTGAGTCATTTTAAAGAGCTTTACCAAATTAGTTTCAATAAACAAAGGAAGAAAGCGCCAGTTTCTAAAAACAAAAATTCTAAAGTTTTCCTGCTTACGAGTGTTATCTATTCATGACACGTTCTTCATTATTGATTTTTTTTGTTCATAATTAATATTGCAACAATAAAAATAAATATCAAACATTGAATCTAAACTATTAAGTTATTTGTCCTTGATGATAAACGGTTTAATTAAAGATTTATTGGTAAATCCATTACAACTTGTGCCAGTTTCTTCAACGGTCAATTATGTGATCTTAAAAATTCAATAATTTACAATAATTTTAATTTTTTAATGATTTTAGGCTCTTCAAGTAATGATAAAAAAATTATTCTTAGAAATTATTAGATATATTTTAATTTGAAAAATACGCATATCAAATTGTGAAGAAAATAATATTTCTTCAATTTCATGAAATCATGATTTACTTTCCAGACATGAGAAAGCATAAAATAATGTGCTGCAGTCTGACGAAAAAAAATTGTTTATCCTTGTAAGTTATATTTGGATTTAGACGAAGACCAAAGCATCAACTGGATCGGTAGAAAATTAAAGTTAAATAAAAAAAGAAGTGATTAAGAAAAAACTAAGTGAAAGTGGAACGCATATTTAGACACGCATTTAAATTCAAAGTGAGCAATTAAGAGCTGATTATAGTGTTGGAGGGCAAAAATCAATAAACAAACCGAACGTCCAAACGTCAACACGGAAATACGGAGTGAGTTAAAAATGTCAGCGTATGTTTTGAGTTTTCGAAACAAAGTGGAACCGCGGAGCAAAATGCAATTTACGATCTGAATTGATATTGGTTAGGAATGTTTGGTACAAAAACTAAGATTGTTACCAAGACAACATTTTTGAAGTGAAGAGGAATTTTCAAATAGAACAGATTTAAATTTGAATACAAAATCAATTTTTTTTGAAAATACTGACTTTTAAGAATAAAGCTGAATTTTTCTATGTAATAGACTTTTGAAATAAGGCTATTTTTAAAAAGGAAAAAGAAAATATTTTTTATAAAACATCAACGTTTGGAGTAATGTAAATTTTTAGAATGAAAACGAATTCTGCAGGATACATTGTAACAACAGGAACACATTTTTTAAACTAAGTTTTTTTTACAAAGATCAAACATCAATACAGAACCAAACTTTAGAGAAAAACAAATTCTGAAAGCGAGATCTAACTTTGTAAAGCAACAGATTTTTGCAGCATCAAGAAAAATTTTTTAAGCAAGACCTAACTTGAAAGCAAAACCTAATTTTAAAGCAAGGCCAAATTTCGGAGCAAGGCTGTTTTCTTTTGAAAGACTGAATTTTGTAGCAAGGTCAAATGTTAGAACACAATACACCGAATTTTGATAAATGACAAATTATTAAGGCAAGATTTTTATAGCAGAGTAAAAATGGTCATTTCAAGAAAAAATGTTAAATGGATTTCGTGGAACTTATATTGATTTTGTCGCGTATTTTATCAAACAGGTGAAAAATAAAACCACGTGACAAAGAAATCCATGCAGACCACAGTATTACAACAGGAACCTAATTTTCTTATGTATTCTATTTGATCTAGAACAAAAAAAAAAAGAAAAGAAAATGAGGGGCAAATGAAATCCATGCCTATCGGGTTATTACAAGGTCGACTTTTATGAAACAAAATTACTATTCAGCAATAGTTAATTTAATAAAATACACACACATTTTATAGCAACTATAAAGGTCAATTTTTTAAGCAAGGTAGGGAGAATGATTGGTTACTTGTCATCAGTGAATTCTAGTCTGAAAAATTACCTAGTCATTTTTTCGATTAGAATAGATTACATTCTGATCAAGCAAAAAAATTGTTGAACGACTACCGATTTTGAAGGCAAGGATGAAATTTTAGAACAAAAAAATTACACTTTTATATCACGACCGAATTTTTAACACAAGAGTGCATTTCAAAGCAGAACCCATAATATTAAAGACATAATTTTGGAGCGGGACATATTATTATTAGTGGAAGAGATTTTAAATAAAGAACTAACTTTAAAAAGTGAAAGGTTTTTATTGCAGGAAAGAATTCTAATGTCAGAGATTTCGAGAATAAAAATCATCAAAAAATAAATCCGCATTAAAAAATGACACATTATGAGGGGATTTTAAACTAAGAGCGAATTTTATGTCAGGACTAAATTTGTGAAGACGAAAAGGACCAACTAGTATGAAATTCCAAGCGAGATTTCGAGGCAGGACAAAAATCAGAAAGAAGGTGATCCAACACTGATCGGAATGTTGATACCTGGCTGAGTAGTGTAAACTCTCGGGTTTGAAAAAAGGGTCAGATCAGAGCAAGGAATAAGGAAAGGAAGGCTCCGAAGCTTGTAGCTGTAGGTGTATACCGGGGGGGGCCTAACCCCCCAAACCCACCCCCAAACCCGCCTAGGTGCGCGGGGGGAGGTGGGGCATCATAATCACAAATTTCGCAGATCACAAATCACAATATCGGGATTCACCTACCTAGATAAATGTCTCCGAAGGAGCCGCTCCCAATTTTCCGTCCTAAACGGAATTTGTTGCCGACGCGCAGCTCCATGAGGAAGAACAGCAGCAGCAACAGCAGAGGAAGTCAGAGTGCCAGGTCTCGAACTCTCGAGGGTGCGCCCAAAGCAAGCAACGCGGACAATTCGTCCCGTCGTGGTTAGACTTGCTCCTCCATGATTCTGATCAATTTTGATCACGCTGCCGCCCGCGAACTGAGGGGCATTTTCTTTTCCTGCTCTCGGGGTGGCTTCGATGGCTGCTGCGATGGCTCACGATGGTGGTGCTGCTGGCCGAAGCGATGTTGCTGCTCTTGGTTACAAAATTAAAACTTTGAGGACGGTGGCGCTGTCCGCGTTGTGGTTGTTCGTTGTTGTCGGCGGCGCGCTGCTGATGTTGGAGTTTGGTATGCGGAGAACAGCGGGGGAGGCAAGGCAGAGTGAAGTGAAGCAAGCGGACTTGCAGAGGCGACGTTGCTTAATGGCAGTTAATGGTCTCTGGTTATACGTTGGTGGCTGAGTCGGGATTAAATGCGAAGAGAAAAGGTAGAATTTTGCAAGCACTGTGTGGAAAATTGAGAGAAGAGACCTCGACCATCTGCCACAAAACGCACTTTTATCTTGCAGAACCTGGAGAATACCCGCGATGCCCGACTCCTTCGTTAGTTCGAACAATTACCAATCATAATACACGTCTCGGAATGTAGCCAAGGTGTGATTTTAAAGGTGACGCATCTCTCATTGCTTGGGAGGATTGTTCGGCTGTTCTGGATGAGGCACCTCTCTCGGGGATCAATCGCGGAGAAATGAACAAAGCGAAGAGACGGAAATGCTTGTAAATTGCGACACGCGAGCGTGTTGAAACCAGTCAAAACTCGCTCAACACGAAAGCTGTGTCTAACGTCTGCCTATGTTTCTAGTTTTCGCACTCTATCTCTTTTTTTCTTTAGTCACAGTCGTGTTTCCTTCCTCTAGCTCGTGGTCAGATATCGAATGACGAATGCGGAATGAAAAGTTACGGGAATAATGAAAAGTCGGGTAAATTACCTGCGATATCTTTTTGAGGAATTTTGTGCTTGGGGAAGTTAATTTTCAACGATTTTCTGGAAAGCAGTACAAGCAGTCAGCTGTTTCTTAAATGAGGTATTTTCACTTCAACCAACAGCTAACTTCACGCCGTTGATTGCTGTGGGTTGCTGAGGGGAAAACAAAAGGGACCAAATGCATGGACAAAGTTTTATTCTTGTAATATATTCGTAATGAATGATGATTATTATCATTTCATTATGTCATTAAATAGATCTTAAAAAATAAAAACTGTTTTTCCCATACACCAGGGCTCACCAAAAGGCAGTCGGCGACTGCAAATACTGACAGTGGCAGTCGCGAGACTAGGTCAAACAGGCCCGAAAACAGGCCCTCATAAATCTTGTCGTTCGACTGGTCCCTAATCCTTCACGGTAAATTACAGTTTGAAATGAAAAAATGAAATGTATTGTGAATACAAGTAGAAAAAAATCAGACCCTTCGGTGTGAACAATTAGCCGCAACGAGCCGTGACCGTACCGACTGTAACCCTTTCCAGAATTCCTGGAAATCGAAGAAAAAAATGACAGAAAAAATTGGTGGTAGTCGTGCACTTGTCGTGGCAGTCAGCACCTGCTGGAAGTGGTGAGCCCTGCCATACACTTATACAGAAAAAATTTGTTTTCACAGAGATATTAGCAAAATAGGGAAAAAATGGACCGAATCCCATGCATTTGGTCCCTTGTTTTCCCCCTCCATCCCCCTCAGCAATCAACGAAGTGAAGTTAGCCGACGGTTGAAGTGAAAATACCTATAGAAAGATAATTTGATAAGGCTGATAATGTCGGGATCTATACTTCTAGGCTGCTTCCACAACATCATCCACGCAACGGAAAACACCAATCATAGAGCAGCTTTTGGAGAAATAACACTTCTTCGTCTTCTTAAAGCCCTTTTCATACGTCCATGTTCGGCCCGCGGTTCAGGTCTCCCACCCGGGAAACCGTTGAGAATTCAAAGCCTGTTGAAAATTCATATTTTTACATTCTCATCTAGAGAAGGTGTGAGATTTGTGTAAAATTTGACCCTCTCGGTTTTTGTCAAATGTCCACGTTTCGAAACTCCTGAACTCAAAAAACAGGTTTTTCCGAATGTGTCTGTCTAGATTTTTAGTTTGTTAGCACGATAACTTTCGAAAGAATTGATCGATTCGATTTTCCTTTGGTATACTCTGTAAGTCTCCTAAACTAAAGGTCAAGTTCGTTAGCCAGCCATTTTCGATTAAAATTCGAAAAGTTAAAGCATTTTGAAAATTTTTGAGACCATTTTTTTCAAAAGTTGAAAATTATATGTGCGGCCATCCATAGTACTAAAAAATTCACATAATTTATTCCAGTGACATATTTCGATAAAATGAAAATTTTCAGAGTTACAGCATTTTCAAAATCCAACAAAAGAAACGAAATTTACATTTTCAGCCAAACAACGCACGATACGAACAAAATTCAAGATAAGAAAAATGTTTCTTTTTGCACGCCTTACAAGATTATCATA
>CAKNWT010155836.1:0-15531 GCA_932066315.1 Andricus coriarius
AAACCACGTGTTTACAAAATGTTTATTCCACCAATTTTAAATCACATCGACTTTCCTTTTTTTGTACTGCTCGACTATTTTTATTTATTTAATAACTTTTTATTAAGTTTTATTTAGTTTCCAGTTTAAATCCATTCACTCATTGACAATAAATTAAATTTTACATGATTTTTATTAATATTTTTTAGTTCTATTTCATACTACAATTGAATCTCGCGCATATCCCGATCTCTCCCGAATGGTCCCGAACCAAAACATCCACGGCTCCGAAGCCTTCAAGTAGGCACACGCGTTTTCCATTGAATGCTGCATCCAGTGTATTATATATATATCAGTGACTCAGACTGAATTACTTCCGGCGATCCGCCCAGCCAATCAGATTTTCCCGCGAAAATTCAAAAAATATATTTTTTAAACATTAAAAAAAACTCAAAACTTATTTGAAAAAACTTTTCTTTCGAAATTACATTCATTTTTGGTGTTTTTTTTAAAATTTGATTGAGAAAAAAATATTTGAAATTATGTAACAACGAAACAAGATTGTCAAGAATCTTGCGAGAAATAAAGACAGCACGTAATCATTATGATTCGATAAAAATGCAACGGACTGAAAGGGATAAAAATTAAAAATAAATTTTTTCAAGGCATATATCTCGTAAAGAGAAAGAGATATGTCAAAATGGACAACATTTTCAGATTCACCTTAAGTCACTTAGTGTACATTTAATAATTAAATGTAAGTTTAAAGAGACGATTTCTGACGAGAAATGTAAACAAACTTGGACGGAAATAGTCAGAAGTCCTGACATTTTTCTGATGATTTCTGACATTTTTTTAGTAGTGTAAAATAACAAAATTTATATAAAATTTGTTTAAAAAGTTTTTTATTCTTAACCATTTTTTCTAAAGGTTGCTTAGATTTTTCCTTCAAAATTCGCGACAATAAACTATTTTTGTCGATTTTATCAATCATTACAAAAGGTTTTGAAAAGTGTCTTGTTTGAAATTACAATTTATCTAGTGAACTTTGCTTTTAGTCTTAAAATTTGAAGCTTCCAAATTTTCTGTGGCTTTCAATTTCTCTTCGACTTTTAAGATTCCCTAAATTGAGAATTTCAAGCTTTCAAATTCAAAGGCCTCGAAATTCAATAACTTGAATATTTGTATCTCTAACTGAGGTACGTATTTGGTCTACGTTTAAATTGAAGCTTAATTTCGTATGTATTTCGATTTTAAACTTTGAACCTTTAAAGTTCGAAAACGTCCAGATATCTTTTTTAATTTTTGAGTTTGGTGAACCATAAATCTAATCCGCTGAACTTTAAAATAGATGCTTTTAAGAAACGTGGCATTAAAAATTTGCTTGTCTTATAAAAATAGATAATAAAATGATCATTTAAAAACATAATATACAATGGTTCTAGACTTTGCGCTGGCGTGACGAACATTCCGCTCCTTTCTCGTTCATGACTCAATCGCAAATGAATCTTAATTTATCGGATTCATCAGAAGAAACAAAATCCTACCCGTATGGAAGCTACATCATGAGCTCTCCACATTTTTCGAATCCGATGCAGAATTCCCAGGACACTGAAGTTTCGCTCAACGATGACTACAACTCATCTTCCAAACAGCTCAGTTTTTACAAATCCGATAATTACTCAGACACTGCCTTCTCAACCAGTGATCGCAGCAATCTTCTCAACAGTCTTACTGATAGTGATAATTCCGAGAATGTCTTCTCAAAATTGATTAACAAGACTTCCTTACTGAAGATACAAAACGACTACGATGATGACCTCGAGAGCTTGATGCCAATGAGAAACGCACAAAAAACATCAATTAGCGATAAGTCTCAAATGAATATTAGTTTAAGTACCATACTACAGCAGTCCAGTGACACTACAGAATCTACTGCATTGTTAGATACTCCTAGCTCATACAGTAGCTACCAGTCCTCTCATTTGAATCAGGATGATTCCATTCCAAAGACTGGATTTGAATTTTTAGATAATTGGTAGTTTTGAGATCTTTACTTTATATTATAATGTTTAGGTTTAGTATTCAATATCAGTGCTTATTATTCTATAACCTTAGTTATTCAGGAAGCTTTTTCTTATAGGATAATAATCCAGAAAAGGAAACCAAATTATAATTATAGTTTCTTATTGATTCTTATTGGTACTTTGTTTTTGCAACTTGAAGATTCCATTAATTAATTTCTAAAAAGTCACCCGAATATAGTCAGTAATCAGTATAGAATAGGGCGTATTGAAAAAAAGTTCTTCATTCGTAGTTCTAATGGGGATAACAACTTTCTTTTGGGAGTCAAAAAGATTCCCCTAAAGTTTCATAAAAAAATATATCTTCTGTTTCTGAAGAAGACACACTTCTTTAGAAGTACAAAAAATTTGCTTATGCCATCTAAGTTATCAGAAAAAATAGTTTTAAGCCAGTGACTTTATATCTGTATAGCAATAATGCTATTGAAATATTTTTTACCCTGCCAAAATACGTTGAAATTGAGCATCTTGACATTAAAATAATTTAGGTTGACTTAGAATTACAAGAAAATATCCAAAAGGGAAATATTTATTTTTACTTCACGACAAAAGGAATTTTCGGTGTATGAATGGAGTGTGAAAATGTTTTCTGTTGTACCAAAATTTGTGCCTGTATTGTGCTATAGCGTGTATTGCTGCAAACCATTAAAAATTGAAAAAAAAATTCTTAATAAAATTCAAGGACTCAGGCCAAGTAAATTTTTTTTAAATTCCTCACTATACGGACACAAATTTAGGTATACTGGAAAACATTTTCACTCCATTCGACAAACAAAATTCATATTATCATGAAATAAAAAGCAAAATTTCCAATTTAAATATTTCCTTGTAATTCAAAGTCAAAAAAATGATTTTAATGTCAGTCTTCATACTATTTTTATAATGAAACTTTGGGAGGGCATTTTTGACTCCCACTACTACGGATGAAGAGCTTTTTTTCGATATGCCCTAGTATTAATAGAATATCTACATAATTATAAGACTGGATGAATTCCACAAGAACTATAGACTGCTTCGAACAAAGTATATAAATCATATCCAATACACAAATTAATTAGGTTCCATGACATATGCAACATTATTCCTTTTTATAATGATTATATTATTTACCCATAAGTTTACCATTTAATTATATATTTCAAGAACTTTTCCAAGATGGCCACTAACTAGCATTGCAAAAATGTTCCGAGTCACTAAAATTAAAACCTTCAAAATTAAATAATTTAAAATCTTTAGATGTAAACGATTTTAGGATTAGGAATTAAACACTGAAGGAGTTTAAATTTAAATATGTTGAAAATTGAAGATTTCCAACTCTATTGATCAAACCTGTAAAATACGAATTTAAAAGAAATGTTATGTCAGAATCATTAAAAATTGCATAATTTCATGCGATTAGATAGGGGTTTCTACTTATTTTAAATCCCGGTTGCTAGTCACATTAATGATCTATTTGTGTAAAATTTCTTCTCCAAAGAGAATCGATGTGTGTATGTGTGTGGTGACAAAATTCCACTGAATTTTGTATGTGAAGAAATGTGTATTGTGTATCATGAAAAGTGTATACATTTTTTAAAACATTGTATTTCATTGTGAAGTATTTTCACATTTTTTGTACCATTTTGAAATATAATACAAATGAATCTAATCTGGTAATACTTTTCTACAATAACTCTAGGAGATAAGGAAATAACTCACAATTTATATTTTCGCGTGTTTATTACAAATCTTGTAAATAGCACACGTACACAAAACATCCGTTAGCACACATTTTACTGATTCATTTCTTTTTTTGTACAAGTCAGTCACGCACAATATTTACAAACAATTGTTATAATTTACAAAGCATTCGATGACTTACAGGCAAGGGAAAAGAGTTTTTCATGGCAGTATCGTAATGATTACGAAATCAGTCTGGCGTTGTCAACAACGTCTATTGTTTCATTACGATTATGGCTAGAAATGCGGAGGGCGACCTTTCAAACTTTCCCTAATTTCAATAATAAATTTGGCGAATATACAAAAATATTAAATTGGGTTCAGGAATAATAATTGAACTATTAGGAAAGCCTAGATATCCAATTGCTTCTACGTTTTAACAAAGTTTTCTGAAAGTCGCAATAAAATTACAAGAACATTGCACCATACCTTAATTTGTATATAATTACAGGCTTCTTAAAGTAGCTTATTTAATTGGGCAATTTTTCGCTATTGGCTGTACAAACTCGCTGACATCCTGATACAAGATGTCAGGATACTTTAAAAAATATATCTCTTAAATTCTAGCTTTTTAATTGTTAAACCTAGATTTCTCTTATGTATTTCGTTTCGCTTAGAGAACATTTTATGGCAAGAACAATTTTTTAAATTATCTCACATCAGTCATGCCTGGTTTGGAAAATTGTGATATTCCGTCAGAGGCGTTGGCAGATCTACAACATGCCGATCAATATAGCGTTACTTGAAAGGTTTCGAATTTTAGTGGTCCAGTAGAATTCACAACATCTTGAACTAAAAATCCAAAATGACAAGATATAAACCCCCATCCCCCAAGT
The DNA here is from genome assembly GCA_932066315.1 of Andricus coriarius. NCBI lineage: Eukaryota > Metazoa > Arthropoda > Insecta > Hymenoptera > Cynipidae > Andricus > Andricus coriarius. The sequence goes on from CAKNWT010155836.1 coordinate 4,619, forward strand.
ATCGCTACACTTGAAAACATTTTAACAACTTTAACAAAAAAATCGATACCTCCATGTTAAAAGGACCTCTCTCTGATTGCACGTCTAAAAAAATTTGAAAGAGTTTGCAATTGAAATTTAATGCAATTGAAATGAATTCAGAAGAATACAAAGAATTCGAGTGAATTACAAATACTTCTCAATAATATACTAAACCAGAGAGTATTAATTACTAAACCTATCTGCTTTTTGGTTTGGTATGTAGCGCCACGTATGCGTATTAAATGGGAAGCCAACTCAAAAAGCTTGGAGAGAGCTTCTTTCAACATGGATGAATCAAAATGTGGACCTCTCAAACGTATTCCTCTGACGGTTTGGGAATATTGGCCGGTAATCTAAGAGTGCTCGGCATCCTGTTGGTACTATCAGGTAATTCAGCAATGTCTATAAATACGCCAACCAAACTCTCGAAGTTTGGTCCCCAATTTAAAAGATAATCCCAACTGAGGGCGGTATTGGTCGATGGGGACCCATTGGTAGTCGGCCTATAGAGTCCTCCCATGTGTGTCGAGAGATCATCATCAGAAGCCACTAAGGTGCTCAGCGACCCCCGAAATGAGCTGTCAAACCCGTCGTAGTTGATGTTCGGCGGTAGGGGAGGTTTGGTGGAGGGCGAGGACTCGGTCGTCCTGTCGGGAACCTCATCTTCTGGTTTGCTAAACAAGTCATCCGATCGTTTATCCTCGACCAAAGAGTTGTTATCGTACTCGATTTCCGAACAGGTGAAGCTATCGTTACCACTTTCGTCCGTAGTTGAAGAATTGCGCCTCTTCAGTCTCTCAGGTGGTGGGGTGTGTCTCCTGTGCAGATGAAGAGGCCCATGGGTTGGAGGTCCTCTCGCTTCACTCGATGAACTCACAGCATCCAGCGTGGAAACGAGACTCGAAGTCCTAGGTCTGGAATTGAGCCTCTCGATTTCTTCAGCGGTTAGACCCATTGGTCCTGAAGAAACATTGTTGACGGTCTCATTTGATTGAGGAACTTTCCGACTGGCAGTTGACCCAGAAAGTTGGCTCATGATTGGAGAGTTGAGACTCCTCTCGCTGTTGGAATTAAGGGCGTCTTTTCCAACTCCTCCAGAAGAAGAGGTCGTTGCCAGAAGAGCACTTTGGAGAGGCTTTCCGCTGATATCGTGGAGAGTGAGGATCCTCGGTTGTTGAGCAGATAATTCACTGCTGGGAGAAAGTCGAGCTAGTGGAGTACTCTGGTGAAGCTTTTGGGCTGATCCTGGAGGCTGGCCAACTTGTGGAGGTGGCATCGCTCTGGGTGGAAAGGGCGCTGTATGTCGGTGTTGTCCGTTGTGTTTGTGGTGGTTAGCATAGCTTCCAATTGGAGGGGAGGTTGCTTTGTATTTCCTCATCCCGGCTCGGTAGCCCTGGTAATGATAGACTATGTCAATATCGCTTGGAGCGATCGAACTCGCATTCTCAAGATCGTAATGCTCGGGCATGTCCGGCTCGGGATTATGTTCATGAGAGTGATGGGAGTTCTGAGTTGGCGGAGGAAGTGGAAGATGTTCGTCCCGGATTGGAGGAGACTTCGTGACTTCTCTCTCGATAATGTCGGGTCGTTGAGGTCGATGTTCGGTTGCGTTTATCTCTCGCTCTTTGTACTTCTTTGATATTAATTCAGGTCCCATGTGACCAACACCTCGTAAATCGGAGGTGTCGGATATGTAGGTGTTTTCATGTCTCGAGAGTATGTTGTCGCCTTGAGAACCGACTAAAGCATTTCCGGTGATGATGGCATTCGTGCTTTTGTTGACCACAGTCGTTGCCGATTTTTCTTTGTTTTGTCTTCTGAGTCGAAAGACAACAAAACTGACCAAGATGGCGACTAAGAGTGTGATGAAGAAGACGATCACGAGAGTTATTCCGATACTGAGAGGATCTGCTGCAGCTGCTGCGGAAATTCCGATTGGTCCTCTGCAACCGAGACCGACTTTCCCGTGGTAGATGACATCTTTTAATATTGATCCAGAGCCGTTGAAAGGCTGGAGTTCTCCATTGATCGTGAAGTTTGCTAGACAACCTTCGAAACTCTTGGGTCCTCCGTTGTTATGGACATAGTAGAGGTCTTGTCTGATTCCTCCGATGGTGAGAATTGATAAGTAGGGATCCAAAAAATCGTGGACACCTGCGGAATCCAATTCATCGCCTGCTAAGTTGCCATCGATGAGGAGTTTTAGACCTCGAGAGTGGGCATGAAGAGTTAAATTGTGCCAACGTCCGTCTGCCAAACTTCCTTCTACGGATCCTGTCATATTGACTGGAGATCCAAGCAGAGATGCGTACATCAAGTGTCCATTGCTCAGCTGAAATACGATAAATATTGTCAGATTTTATCAAGGATTCTTAGATATTAGATTAGAAAACCATCTTTAGTGATGTAATAATTACCTCGACAGAAGTGAAGTGCTTATTAGTAGCAGCGTATATCAAAACTCCATCGGGTTTCACAGTTCTGAACATCAAGCTGATCGTTTTTGCTGGAGGTGGACTTGAAGTGAAGAGAGTATCTTCGTCTATAGATCTTGTGACTCGATGTTTATGCCATAAAGTAGAACCACCGTAAAGATATTCCAAGAGTTGCATTCGACGATGTTTCTCCGAGATCTGCAAGAAATTAGAAACAATTATTGATTGAAGTATTACCGGGAAATGAACGGACATTTTTTAACTCGAAACTTTTGTCTACCTTAAATTCTATGTAGCCGCCTTCGCTCAAATTGACTGGTTCTAGTGCTCCCTGACAATTAGGAGCGGTTACTCTACCACACTGGCAAGCTACTTGATGCCATTTATCGTAGCATTTTCCAGAGCTACCACAAACGGAATTGGAATCTTCCTGATTTCTTATGCAGGGACTTCGTTCAGATCTTCCGCAAGTTGATTTTACTCCCCGGGATGATAATGGATTTGTGAGATTGACAGATCTTCCGTTTATTGAGACAGAATGGACGCAGCCAACTAGGTCATCTGAATGGACTTGTCCAGGTCGTTCCAGAAGAGGATCAATACTTGCTAGTCCACCAAGCATTAGAGGATTGTTATTGAAGTTCAAAGTTCTAGAAGAAATTAGTATAGAACAAATTAGTAATGATATTAGAATTCATACCTGACACAAAATTTGTAGATTTTAATTTGCAGTACTAACCCCGTAGGTCCGATATCATCCGCATAGCACATTCCATCTCCAGGTTTGCAGTCATCACAAACATCACCATGTTCCTTGCATTTGGAGATACTCAGAGAAACCACTCTTCCATTTCTCGTCGCCGTTACTTTTCTCCATCCTCCATCAGCTAAAGATTTTTCAGCTTTTATCGTGATGGAAGTGATTGCACTTCTGGCTCCTCCATAAGAAAAAACGATCCTGCCGTCAATTAATTCCAGAACAACGAAATCCGAACGACCTGCACTATGTGGTCCATAATTGTATAACAAAAGAGCGTCGGGTTTAGTTGTTGCGAAAACAATTGTTATATCGTTTGTGTTGGAGTCCAGAGCTGGGAAGGACATGTAAGAGAGTTCATCAAATCCAAAGGTTGACTTTTCACAATGTCTGCCGTAACGTCCATCTGAACAGCTGCACCGATAACCAGGTTTCTGTCCAACGCAAAGACCTCCATGCAGGCAAGGATTCGGCCTGCAAGAATCAGCGATCGCTTCGCAGTTATTTCCTCTGTAACCAGCTCGGCAGAGGCAGAAGAAACTCGAACCATCAGGACTTTCCTTACAAGAACCTCCATTTCTACACGGATTGCTTGCACAGACGTCTCCTCTTTCCAATTCGCAAAACTTTCCTTCTCGATCCAGAGGACATGTGCAATGGAAATCGTATCCCAATCGACGACATTGTCCACCCTGGAAGCAAAATTCATCGAGTTAAGAAAAAACACGTCCAAAGAAATAAAATTAAAAATTACGGCCGACAACGAAAACAAATGCAGCAAGAGTAATATTTTTTTTAGAAAGGTTTGCGTTTATTAAACATGTTTGCATAAATTCTGTCTACTCCTTATCGTAATGCCAAACAAGTCAAACATCCTCTCGAATTTCCGAATATAAATATTACTTAACGGTCTGAAGCCGCATGATACAAAGATCCAGTACATAAATCATCGATACTCACCAACTGACATGGATTCGGAGAACATGGATCTTGTTTCCTTTCGCATCTTTCTCCTGTGAAACCATCTCGGCACTTGCAAACCATCTCCTGAATTACTTTCGGCGATGTTAAGATCAACGTTGGACTGTCGGTAATTCTGGCATCTTCGTAAATGGCAATTTCATCGGTACAAATTCCCCCATTGTCACAGGATGAGTGTTTGCAGGGAGAATAGCCAATAGTCACGGAATTAATTTCTAGCAAACTTTGGATTTGATCTTGCTTACGAGTCAAAAACTCAATCACTTCATCTTTTGGAAGACAACCTTGTGGGGTTGCGATTGCCAAATAAATTTCCAGATTTGCTTCATTCTCATTGATGCTGTAGATTGAGAGAGTATCGCCGACGTTAATGTTTTCTTGAAGGGTGTCCAAAAACGCTCGGTAGTGTTGACTCAAGAAGTCGCTTGCCCTCATTTTGGAAATTTGGAGAGCTACGCTGTTTTCGACTGTTACGTTTGTGAATGTTGCAAAATCGACTGTCACCTTTGATATCACGTCCGGATGTCGACCGTCGTTACCAGAAACGCTTAAAGAGTATCCGAGACCTGAAAAAAATTATGATTAGTTTATTCCAAATTAAAATTAATAACAGGACAGTATCTTAGATATCAGTATCTTAGATAAGATGGCAAAAGATTGAATGCTGATCGATATTATTTCTTCTTCGTTTGATTTCAAAGATAATGTTGCTCTTGAAAACGGATGCAGCCTTTCTTTATGAATTCTATGAATTATTAATGGCACAGCATGCGTGTAATTTTCAGACTAATTTATGAACTTTCGAACACGAACCTGGCGTAATTTTGCTGGTATGCAAATCGCAACCGACCGGTATGTTGAGCACGCCAGAGTTCGAACCGTGCAATATTTTGCAAGTGTAGTCACCGGTGGTGTCAGGATCGTTTGGATGAACGTTTGCAATTTTTCCCAAGGGAGTCAAACCATTGTAGGAATGCACCATTACGTGAACAGATCGTGGAGTTGAGGGGCAGTCATTCTGATCTTGGACGATTATTGTTAACGTATGTTCATTTTTCATTCGTGGGGTGCCTGAATCTTCCACTTCGACCTACAGAAACAAAGATAAAAATAAATGATAGATAATTAAATATAGTTAAATTATGAATATTTGTTATATTTGTTAATACTTGGTCATTTTCAATATTTTATTCTGACATTTTTAAATCTTAAATAGGGCAAATTTAAAACAAACGTTTCCATTTTGAGAGTGTACAATTTTTAAGATTTCTTTTTAAATCTGTCAAATATTGATTGCTATAAATTGAAAATACCGCTGCAAAGTACTTATTTAATGGCCACTTTGCTACTTTAGAGCGATAAAATAAATTTGCTTCCTCATAGAGGGAGGTTTATTTTCCTAAAAAAATGACATTTATTTCATCAAGTTGATGTTTCTCCCTTGTACAAAAATCTTATTTCCAGATCATCAGAGAGAGAGAGAGAGAGAGAAAGAGAGAGAGAGAGAGAGAGAGAGAGAGAGAGGCCATCAAAAGATCAATACATGGCTCTTGTTGCAAGGGACAAATTCTCAAGTTACAGTACTGCTATATTCCGATCAAACAAGTTGTCCTCATATGAATAAGGTGAATAATTTTGTTCAAAAATTAAAAGAACGATATTGGCAGGTCATTAAAGGTCATGAAAGGTTCTCCACTAGGTCAATCGATGCGTTTCGAAGACACTCTAAACGCCAAAGAACAGTTTTTTGAAAATTTTGTAAAATCTTTAAAATGTTTTTGAAGCCTTTGAAATTTACAGCAAGGTCTTATTTTTCGGTGAAAATTGCTCTTTGTCTATGATATTAAAAACATATAAAAACAATTAAAAGCAAGTGGGAAAGCAACAATTTTATTGTGAAAGGACGGACAGAATAAATCTAGCACGTACTTTATTATTATGGATTTTAAAATATCTTACCACAAGATCCAGCTGTTGAGTCATCTCCCTATCCAAACTCTTCGTAGTCCTCAGAACCCCAGAATGTTTATCCAAACTGACCAAATCGCTCTGCCTTCCTCCAACCAACCTATACGAAAATGGAGCCCCATTCGGTGGTAAATCTGGATCCATAGCCGTGAGGGTCATGATAATAGTACCAGCCGGTTCGTTCTCGCTAACATAACCGATCACTTCGCTGGAAGCGAAATCGGGTCCGTTATCATTAACATCCAAGAGCTCGATTCGAACGGTTGCAGTGCCGGTTTGTGGCGGCGATCCAGTGTCTATGGCGCCGATTATCAGTTCATACGTGGGCACAGTTTCACGGTCTAGTTGTTTCGCTGTCTCGATGTCGCCAGTTTGCTGATCAACCTTGAACGCCTGGCCCACGTTTCCACCGATAATTGAGTAGGAAAATTGATTATTCTGCGGCCTAACGTCCTTGTCCACAGCTCGAACAGCCAAGACTCTCGTTCCCTGTCCAGCTCCTTCAGAAACGCTTGCATCATAAACATTCTGCAAGAATTCCGGTGGGTCATTGCCATCTTGAATCGAAATAATCACTTGAGCTTCATCAGTATCATTTCCTCGAATCCCACCTCCATTTTTTGCCATAACAGTCAACACAACTCGGTTCTGCGTTTCCCGATCTAGTCTTCTAGAAACGCTGATCATTCCCGATTCTGGTCCAATTGCAAATCCTTTGTCGTTTGAGGATCCAACAAAAAGGTAATAAACCCTTCCATCGTTTCCAGCATCTTGATCTGTCGCTTGAACGAATCCAACTGATGTTCCCACTTCTGCGCTTTCGGAAACATCCATATGGAAAACTGGTTGAACGAACTTTGGATAGAATTCATTCACACCGGTGATGTGAACAAGAACGGTTGTAAACCCAACCATTTGAGGATTTGTATCCGGATTGGCAGCTACGATATCCAATATGTAATCGTTAGCCTCTTCGTAGTCGAAACTGATCTTAGAAATGATCACTCCGGTGTCTTGTTGAATCTGGAAGTGTTCCTTTCCACTCCCGCCGAGAATTTTGTACTGGATGACTGCGTACTTCGGAGAGTCGATGTCCTTCGCTATAACCCTGTAGACAAAGTTATTCGGTGGTGAATTTTCCGGAGATAAGCTTCATAGAGACTCTGGTTAAATGTCGGTGGGTTGTCGTTGATGTCAGAAACGTTGACAGTCAAAGTGGCGATCGCTTGTTTGGACTCGAAGCCTAAATCGGTTGCTGTGATGTTGAGACGATATTCTTGAATTGTATCATAATCCAACGGTTCCAGGATCGTAATCGCACCAGTGATGGGATGAACAGAGAATTCCTGACGCTCGTTTCCAGCGGACATTCTATAACGAATCATTCCGTTCGGTCCATCATCTCCATCAGCAGCACTCACTGTCAAAATTGTCGTGTTAATTGGCTCGTTTTCGGGAACTCTGACTTGATAACTAACAGCAGCGAAAGTTGGAGCATGAAGGTTTTCACCCGTCATTACCAAAGTTAATGGCGCTTCGTCCATTTGCGGTGGTACGCCTTTATCAAGAGCTCGTGCTTTCAAAACGAAGGTCGTTCCCGACTTGAGAGAAGTTAAAGGCTTCTTCACATAGACCCATCCTGATTTCTGGTCCACGCCGAAAAACTCGCTACCATTTCCGTTAGCCAGGGAATATTCAATTTCAGCATTGACTCCAAAGTCTGCTTCATCAGTAGCGATTAGCTGCATGAGACGCTTACCCAATGGGAAACCTTCTGGTACAGGTGTTAGGTATGATCGTTGTTCAAATTTAGGAGCATTGTTGTTGGCGTCGACGATGCTGATGTAGACTAGAGTCTTAGAAGACATGGGTGGTTTTCCATTGTCTGTAGCTACGACAGTCAAAGAGTAGACATTTTCTGGCGAGGCTGGTCTGTGGGTGTGTTTGTATCTTAGAGTTCTCTTGCTGAAGATGTCTCCAGTTGCTGGATCCATTGTAAAGAGATCTGACGGTTGGAGAAGACTGTACGATATCACGGAATTTGGACCCTGCTTGTCTCTGTCGGTGGCTGTAACTTCACCAACGTAAGCCATTTGTCTTTGCAGTTCTGGAAAGTGGAAGTGGTAGGATTCTTTGTCGAATTCTGGAGCGTTGTCGTTCTGGTCTTGGATTGTGATTGTCAGAGGTGTTTCTGCTGCCCAAGCTCCGTCAGCTGCGGAGACCTGGGAAAATAAAATACACATGTTTTTAGCAAATAGAAAACAATAAATAATATAATAATATGAATATAGAACAATGCAACGTGAAACCTTTCACTGCAGTTCGAGCACTAGAGTAAAATGACCATGATCGAACTTTCAGTGCTAGGTATTGCATCTCGTGCTGGTAATAATTAATAATTTAATAATAAATTGTACTTAAAAATTTATAAGCTATTTAGGCTGGTAAGTAAAAATAAAAATTCTTCGAAATTCTATATCTTCTTGAGATGCTTCAACTATAATCAAATTACCTTGAGAAGATATTCGTCTTGTTCTTCACGATCAAGATGTCCAGCGACCGTGACGTTTCCACTCAAAGGATCAATTGCAAATTTCCCTCCCGAATTCTCAGTGAAACTGTAGGTGACATTTGCATTTTGACCAATGTCTTGATCACTGCTGGTAATTTTAATTACGAAAGCTCCAATCTCAGCGTTTTCTGTAACATTGACACTGAACAATCTTGTAAAACGCGGCGGATTGTCGTTCTTATCGAGAACAGTGATGAGGACCGTTGCTGTGCCAGTTAGTCTTGGTTCACCATGATCTCTTGCTTGAACAATCAGCTCGTAGGAAGATATCTATAATGATATAAAAAACGTTAGTTCTTTATTTTATTCACACTTGAAGATATTCTCTTATTTATATATTAATTTCATATTTACCTCTTCTCTGTCTAATTTATTGTTGGTGGTAATTTCGCCTGAATTTTCGTCGATAGTAAAAGATTCCTCGAAGTCATCAACCAGATGATAAGTGACTTGGCCATTTTCCCCGGAATCTGCATCCTTTGCAGATATTTTAGTTACGAATTGAGGTGGATATTCATCTTCTGGTACAGTCGCGTTGTAAATTGCATTTTCTATTACGGGTGCGTTGTCGTTGGCGTCTGTGACGTTGACTAACAACTGAACGACACTTCGCAGAGGTGGATTTCCGGAATCCCGAACTTCCACCCAAGCCTCGTAATGGGGAGCGGTTTCAAAATCAAAACCAGACGCTACCAAAACCTAAAAAAGAAACAATTGTGGTTTTCAAAGATATGTTACGATATTGAATCTCTTTTTATAATCAATAAAATCATTCAATAAAAATAAAATAAAATATCGATTTGAGCAATTTCAAAATTAAAACCATCCAGTTTAAACAATTACGAATTTAGGCATTCGATTCGACAAATGATTTTTCTAATTAGGGAACAACTTTCAAAATTCTGAATTCAAGACATCAAAGTTCGAAATTTAATTCGAATTTGACATTACGTTTTACAGAATCAATAAATAACAGTATTACGTCTGTAAGAACATTCTAGAATTTTTACCGAAAGAGTGTAAAACTTAAATCCAGACTTTCAAAATAGTTTTAAAAAAGTTTGATAGTATTTTTCAAATACACTTGCCTCTCCAGTATGGGGTTCAATTCTGAGAGCCTCGCCAACATTTCCTCCAGCCATACCGAAAACCAAATTACTCGCTGCGCCAGAAGTGGGGGTTGTCGCGCTGAGTGTTGTAATAATTCGACCTTCTGGGACATCTTCTGGTAACGTGAACCTGGTATTAATCGAAGGTCGGAAAGTCGGGAATAGTTGTCTCTCCCACAGGTGAATTACTAAATCAGCCGTGACTGTTTGAGGCTCAGCACCAGAGTCAGAGGCTTGAATTTGTAATTGGTATGTGCTTTCACTGCTCGACAATTCTTGAGTAGATCTAATAACTCCATTGTGTGGGTCGATGATGAATCGCTTTGCATCTTCTCCTTGGAGACGGTAAACGATTCGGGAATTTTCACCATCGTCGTCGTCAATCGCCTTGGCTCCGAAGACAAAATCCCCTTAAAAAAGGAAACATTTTATTTGATTAATTTATTGGTTGGATGTGAGTTACTACGAAATGTCAAAACTCTTTGTTTTTCGGGAATTCAATTTCCATTCTAATATTCGAAGAGTGAATTATTAAATATGAGTTGTTACTAGATATATGGTTAAAAATCGTAAAAAAAATGCTTCCTGAGTTTTTGTTTTCTTTTGATTTTTCTTTATCCTGGGGACTGAATTTATTGAATATGAGAAAAATTGTTGTAAATTTAGAAGTTATGGAGTCGTTCATCATCACGTTGAATGCAATTTCTTTTCATGGAAAAAATTCCATTTTCTCGCGTGGATCGTGGAGCTAGAGGTGGAGGTATTGTAGTGATCAATGGTTATTTAGCATAATAATTTCGTACCGGGTTTAGTGCCTTCCGGCACGTAGGCTGTGTATCTCGGGCTAGAAAATCGAGGTGCATTGTCGTTTAAGTCTGTCACGCAAATGGTCAGATTGACGGCAGATGCACGCGGTTCAGTTGGGCTGGAGTCTTGCGCCACCAACGTCAAGTGGTAAACGGCTGTCTGTTCCCTGTCGAGAGGTTCTACAGCGACTATCTCTCCTGTACCAGGATTCACGGAGAATTTTTCTGCCTTGTCTCCTAGTAGACTATATCTGCAAACAGAAA
>CAKNWT010155911.1:0-11389 GCA_932066315.1 Andricus coriarius
AATATGATACACATTAATTTTTATTTTTTAAATTCTTGTAAATAGTTTGTCATCTTTTAAATTATACTATATTTTTGTACCATGTTTGACCCAAGGGAATAGATTTCAGGAATGAAATTATAAAAATATCTCAGGTAGTGTTTGGTTGATAATTATATTTTTTGTTGAAATATTTATTTGACATAACTGAAATATTGAAAAATTTTATCAAGAATCCTATATGAAAGTAAGCTTAAATTAAGCAAAAAAAAAAGTGAAGAAATAAAGAGTTATTCGAAATTTTTATTTTGTATACAAAAATATTTGTCACCTTAAATTATAATTTTATTGAAATTTTTCTTCATTAAAAAATTTTTTGATTACAAAATTTATTTATTTGGTTGAAATTTCATTCTTTGAAAGTTGATTTTAACTGTTTTTCATTAAAAATTATTATTTTTTCATTGAAGTAGCAATTATTACATTTTTTGTTGAAAATCCAGATTTTTTGGTTAAAAAATCATCTTTTTCGTTTGAAAATTCAACTGTTCAGTTAAAACTTATATTTTTTGTTGTTTTTTTGATTGACATACAGAAATATTCACAAATCTTTGAAAATGTTCTCAAGAATCTTAGGAAAATTATATTTATACCTATAACCTTAAAAATAAATAACGTAAAGAATAGTTATTCGAATTTTTTATTTTTTATTGAATATTATTTTTTGCCTTAAATTATAATTTGATTGTAATTTTCCTTTTTTCTTGACTAAAAATGGCTTTTATTTGAAAATTTATTCATTTTGTTGAACATTCATTATTTCAAAGTTAAATTCAACCGTTTTTTATTAAAAATAAAATTTGGTTAATGAAATAGCAATTATCACATTTTTCGTTGAGAATTGAGTGTCCGGATGCAATAAGGGCAGATAAAATTTTCTCGTGCGAAAACAAAGTCCCCTGGAGGCTTTCAACAAAATTTTCTAATTTTAATTTTTAAAGGATATATCTGGATGTGAAATTTTATTGCGCATCTTTTTTCATTCAGATAAAAAGTTGTAGCTTCTTTAGTTTACAAATTAAAGCCAAAAAACTGACTTAAAAAAAAGTCAATTTTAATCCGTTTTTCACTTCAACTCGCACTCCGTTCGTCAGTTTTTGGAATTTTTAAATACAATTTTCAGAAAATGTGATTTAGGGTATCCTTCGATTGATAGAATAAGAGAAATTAAAAAAAAAAAATGAAAAATTGTTATTAATTTTTTTCCGATGCTCAGCGTGAATCGGACTTTTGTAGCTTCCAGCGTTTCGTTTATCGAGGGAATTTGGGCGCGCAATGTTCGAAAAACTTTAAAAACTAGGTAAAGGTTTGAATAATTTTTCTATTTAAATTAGGAATTACTACTGTTATGTCAACTCCCAATAAATAAAGTGTAAGAAAATTTCTACTTTATTTATCTTGCATGGCAATACTTTCTGTAGAATTATTTCAATTTAAATATTAATAGAGAACATAATAAATTAGGTTTTTGAAATTTATAAAATTAATTAAATAAATAATATTTGTTACTAGAATATCATAGAATTAAGTTATACACAACGAAAAAGGTAATACACAAACCTAATAATTTTCTAACTGTTTTTGCGTCAAAATTTCAAAAAATTCAAAATCAATAATTAAAAAAAATTAAATACAGAATGTTAGTTTTATATTTATTTGTAGGGAGATTTATTTTATGAGTGTTTTGTCAACTTACTATCATTAAATTGTTATTCACTAAGAAATGTAATTAATATCGTACTGGAAGCAAAAACTAACTAGCGCGAGAACGTGTCACGGCGGCAAGCCCCAGGAGTTCTATGGTACTCGAAAGGTCCAGCGCTGACATTAACTAAAATCACAACTACTCCTAAACTATTGAATATTTTGATCTGAAACTTTCCCAAAAAGTTTATCACAATTCTCTCCGCATTTTTGTCGCCAGAAGTCTTTCCTTGCTCAAAATTCCCTCGATAAACGAAACGCTGGAAGTTACAAAAGTCCATATTCACGCTGAGCATTAAAAAAATTATAACAATTTTTCAATTTTTTTTTTGAATTCCTCTTATTCCATCAATCGAGGGATACCCTAAAGCACATTTTCTGAAAATTGTATTTAAAAATTCCAAAAACTGACGAACGGAGTGCGAGTTTAAGTGAAAAACGGATTAAAATTGAGTTTTTTTAAAAATTCAGTTTTTTGGCTTTAATTTGTAATCTAAAGAAGCTACAACGTTTTATCTGGAGGAAAAAAGATGCACAATAAAATTTCACATCCAGATATATTCTTTGAAAATTAAAATTCGAAAATTTTGTTGAAAGCCTCCAGGGGACTTCGTTTTCGCACGAGAAAAATTGATGTGCCCTTATTGCATTCGGACACTCAATTAACCTTTTTGCCTGAAAATTAAACTATAAGGTTAAAATGTTTTTTTTTTGTCAAATTTTCATTTGAAATATCTGAAATCTTACGAAATATTTCGAACCTTTTGTCAAGAATCTTGGAAAACTTATATTTATATTTATTTTTACAATTTTATTTTTACAATTTTATTTTAATTGTAAAATAATTTTTATTGGAAATTAATTGTAAAATCATTTTAATTGGAAATTAATTGTAAAATAATTTTTATTGGAAATTAATTGTAAAATCATTTTAATTGGAAATTAATTGTAAATAATTGTGAAATACATTCTACGAAATTTGTTTTATAAAGAAATATCCCATGATACTTCCTCCGCGGTGGCTGTGAAATGAGTTTTATTCAAAAATGTGTGGGAGTTTCTAAAAACAAACTGCATGAATGGCTGACCTTTTTCAATTTTATTTTTTGAGTGTATTTAAATGTGATTTATGTTTTGGAAAAATCATTTGAAAGGCAAGTCTTCACAGTATTTTACTAACTAATGAAGATATTATTATAATTTTATTCCTGAAATCTATTCCTTAACGTGAAACATGGTTCCAAAATGTCAATGTCAAAATGTCAAAATTCAAATAAAATTTAGGAATATTTATAAAAGGTATTAATATTTTTCATTTTCAAAATTAATTTATGCAGAGTACAGTTTATATTTGAAATTTCACGACGGTCTTTTTGTACCATGCTTGACCCTATCAGGGCAGAATCAAGGAAAAATATTCTGAAAATATGTTCATTACTTATTAAAATACTACAAAGACTTACCTTCAAAATTTTGTTGTCCTTTAACCCTCGGGCACTGGCGGGCGGCATTCCATGCCGCTTTCCGATAAAAAATTATGATTATTCTCTAGCCTGCTAAAGTACCACTAAAACGTGCTTAAGTATCTTTCAAGCAACTATTATAATATGGCCCCATACTCCTTCCTGCTTTCATTATGCTCTTTACAGTCGGCAGTGATCTCGTGAAGAGAGAAGGTGCGTGCTCTCGGCACTCCGTACCGCCCGCCGTGGGGAAAATAACCTATCTACTTAACAAACAAACAAATGTTTCCGCGATTTTTATAGAGGCTTTTTTTAATGCTAAATTAGGTGGTATGTTAACTTTTATGCAAAACCACAAATAAACATTCCTATTATGGAACAAGTTGTCGATTCCGTGTGGGCGGCACTCCATACCACCCGCCGGCGATTTACTTCACCTAGTACGCGCCAGTGCCCGAGGGTTAAAAATCATGAGATATTTCTTTATAAAATAAATTTTGTTACATTTATTTTACAATCATTCACAATTAATTTCCAATTAAAATTATTTCACAATTAAGATAAAATTGTAAAAACTAAATTTTGTAATCTTGAGATAAATATTTTAAGAGATTGAAGGTTTTATAAAGTGTTTATATATTAGGAAAGCATATGAGATCAAGTTAATAATTTTTCGGCTTTTACTCTGAAAATCCCCAAAGTTGTGATATAATCTAAAATAGCATGAAAAGAAAGTTAATTGTCAGAGGTAAGCATACAATAAAAATGTTGATTAATTTAATAAATTAAAAATAATAATTATTGTCATTTTAACTTTACAATAGTTAAAATCGATTGAAAAATAAATAATGAAAAATGAAACCACTTGTAAGAGATAGATATTATTAACCTAATTT
Organism: Andricus coriarius; assembly: GCA_932066315.1. Taxonomy (NCBI): domain Eukaryota; kingdom Metazoa; phylum Arthropoda; class Insecta; order Hymenoptera; family Cynipidae; genus Andricus; species Andricus coriarius. The sequence goes on from CAKNWT010155911.1 coordinate 4,103, forward strand.
TAAAATCCCATATACAATATTCAATATATTTGAACTTTATAAACCTCCAGTGTCTTATAATGTATTCCCTGTAGAATCAGAGTCTAAAACATTCCATAAGAATTTCTGAAAACGAAACCGAATTGTGAAGTCGGGCGAGCTCTGCCCGAGCCGCGGGTTCGTGCTCGTGCATTTTCGGCTTTACACAAGCCTGGCCGAGTTGACCGTGAAGGAGAGAAACTGAGCACGTGACGTAAAAGAGCAAAGTGGGAGAACCTCTTCCCCCTTCATTCTTGGTTGGCTTTTCCTCTCGCCTTTTCTCAGGTCGCTTTTGCTCTCAGCGGTTCATATGTTATCAGATTGCCATAATTCAAGATGGCGGATCGAATATGGCGGACCGAGTTCGTTGAATTACCTCTGATAGTAATAGAAATTGGTGTATATGGGATTTTGAGAACGCTGATCGCTAGAGAGGAAGAAGCCAAACAGTGGGCTAAGGTAAAAAAAGTCCGTAACAAAATCGTAGAACTTTTGACAGGGATGACCTACAGAGATAGATTTTTTTTAGATTTACAGATGAATAACTACAGTATAGAGGAAAAATACGGAGAACTTAAAAATATATTTTATTACCTTGAAAATCTAGGTTAAATTTGACATTTTTTTACAAAAAGTTGTACTATTGGATACCATGGGCGTTCAGATATTATATTATATATTTTACACATTTATTCTAATAGATTTCATCATGCCGAATACAAATATGGGCTTTAAATCAGCCTAGGACTTCCTGTTTGTAAGAAAAATGAAATTGAATTATCTATTTTAAACCTTAAAGGCATGAATGATTTCCACTGATGTAAATTTGACCATTTGTTGTATTAAAAGGGTTTTAGGGTCGTTGAATTGAAATACAAAGTAAAAATGTCAAAATTCAAAATGGCGGATCCAATATGGCGGACCAACATTGTAAGATCGAGCCGATATAACTGCAAATTACTTTAGGGGGGTTTCGGGTCGCTGATTAAGAATCTAAAATTCAAAATGAAGGATACAATATGGCGGAGTTTTTTTATGTCGTCGATTTCAAATCTAAAGTTAAAATTGAAAAATGTTAAATATCTGATGCAATATTGCATGAGACATTTGAAATGGAAATAAAAATTCAAATCATAAAACTTTTAATTTTCACTTTAGATTTGAAATTGACGACATAAGAAAAACAACAAGTAGCGATTTTTAATGAAATCGGTTATATTCTCACAATAACATTCCGCCATATTGGATCCTTAATTTTTAATTGTGAAATTTTTATTTTGTATTCCAATTCGACGACCCCGACCCCCCTTTAATACGACAAATAGTCAAATTTACATTAGTGGAAATCATTCATGCAATGAAGTTTCAAAATAGTTAATTCAATTGCATTTTTCTTACAAACAGGAAGTCCTAGGCTGATTTAAAGCCCATATTTGAATTCGACATGACGAAATGTATTAGAATATATGTGTAACATATGTAATATAATATCTGAGTCCCCATGGTATCCAATAATACAGATTTTTGTCAACAAATGTCAAATTTAACCTAGATTTTCAAGATAAAAAAAATATATTTTTTCAGCTTCTCCGTATTTTTCCTCTATTCTGTAGTTATTCATCTGTAAATATAAAAAAAGTTCATCCCTCTAGGTCATCCTTGTCAAAAGCACTACGATTTTGTCACGAACTTTTTCACTTTATCTGATTTTTCACTTTTTATTTGATAATAGATTCATGATCAGCTACCCCAAAAACCCATATACACCAATTTCTATTACAATCGGTGTTAATTCAACGAATTCGGTCCGCCATATTGGATTCGCCATCTTTAATGTTGAAAATTTCATAACAGATTCGTGATCTGCGACTCCACAAACCCATATAGACCAATTTCTGTTACAGAGTTCATTCAAAGAATTCGGTCTGCCATATTGGATCCGCCAGTTTGAATTTTGAAAATCTGATAACAGATTCGTGATCAGCGACCCATGGGAATTCTGAGCTGAGTGTGCGAGAGAGACGGAAATATGATAAGCACGCCTAAAAGGGTGAAGCTTGTTAGTGGAAAGAATTTTTCGACAGCCAATCACCGTAGGAATATTTTTAGGGGAAAAGGGTACATCGGGAAAAAAGTGTGAAAAAAATTGCCTGCAATAAACTCATTATCAGGGGACCGGTACCCTTGCGGCAGGGGACAGACTGTCGAGCGGACGGTTTTTGGTCTCGCGCGACATTCCTATTGTTTCAGATTAGACACAGCGGAGAAAAATCCAAATTGTGTAAATATTATGCAATTAAATTTTAATAGACTGCATTAGCCTCGTTATATTATTACGAGTAAATCAAAAAAGGATTGCAAAAAATCGGTTAATATTTTCAATCCCAGTTGATCTTTAAAGATTTATTTCCTTTTCAATTATCTTTAAAGACCCCTTCTACGCTATTCGTTTATGAATCCACTACTAACACACAAGTAATAATTGCTAACAATAGTATCTGATATAGTAGCCGCAAGAAGTCGAAACAAAGTTTGAAATGTCGAAAATGCTCTATTTGAAACATTTCATTAGGATAGTTTCGAAATATACTTGATATCCATTGAAAATTTGGAATTAAATTTCTCAATGTACTAGAAAAAAGCCTTTTGTATTGAAATCTTACTTTTCAATTGTAAAATAATAGTATATTAAAAAATTAAATTTCAAATTTTCACTGGATATCAAGTGTATTTCGCAACTATCCCAATGAAATGTTTCGATCAGGCGAAAATTCAAGCAGAGGATTTTCAACATTTCAAACTTAATTGCGCCTTCTTGCGGCTGTATTGTATGTATAACCATTGTTAACAATTACAAAGTATGTGGTAGGCCTGGATTTGTAAATAAATAAGGTAGAACGAATATTTCTCCAATTTTAATAAATATTGATGATATTGAAAATATGCTTGGTTAAAGTTACCCTACATTTGAAGACTAATTTCTCTGTTTGTAACTATTACTTTTTTAAATTAAAAAGTAGGATTTCAATACAAAACGCTTTTTTTCTAGTATATTGAGAAATTTAATTCCAAATTTTCACTGGATATCACGTACATTTCGCAATTATCCCAATGAAATGTTTCGATTATACGAAAATTCAAGCAGAGTATTTTTAATATTTCAAAGTTTGTTTCGACTTCTACTATGGTATGCCTGGATTTTTATAAGAATAAGCTAGAGATTGCATTCATAAAATTTGACTAAATATTGATGATATTATAAATATGCTTGATCAAAGTTGCCCTTCTTTTAAGGACAACGTTGTCGGCTTGCAAATGATTCTTTCTCAAATGAAAAAAAGTTCCCTATAGTAGAAACTATTTTTGTGACAGATTAGGAAATTGCTATCCATTTTTTTGTTATTGACATTCGACTGCCAAAATAGGAAACTTGGGTCCTTTTCATTTTTCGATTATTGTCTTCAATTTTTATGATAAAAGTCACTTCTAAAAGTATATATAATTCGAATAGGAATTTCAAGAAACATGCAAATTCGTTGAACGTCAGAGAAGTATCTTTGGCAAATTTTGTGGGAAATTTAACATTTTGTACATTTCTTTGGTGGCTAAAGAGAAAATTCAGAAATGAATCTGAGAAAATTTTCTTGAGAGTGGTGCCAGATATGAATTACAGTTAGCTTAGGCCCTAGCACTTTTCGGCGTGAGGTAATGGTATGCATTGTAGTGAGTACAATAGCGTGGGCGTGCCTAAAGGTGTCTTCAATATTTGGCACCTTTTTTCATATATAGGAGAAATTTTTTAATTAGATACATGCAATTGTAGATAAAATATCTATCTATATCGAGCATTTCGACAATTTGTGAAACGGTCATTACAACCCGAGAAATTAGTCTTCACAAGTAGGGTAACTTTGACCAAGCATATTTTTAATATAATAAATGTTTATAAAAAGTTGACAAATGCTCGTTGTAGCTCGATATTTTCTGAATCCAGGCATACCACACAACTCATATTTTGCACTATACTTTCGAAGAAAATAGTGGCTGGTGATGACATTACAAAATTTCATGTCCCCAGCCCTCTTAATTCCACGAATTCGGTCCGCTATATTAGATCAATCTTGAATTTTAAAAATCCGATAACAGATTAGTGATTAGTGACCTCAAAAAACCCATGTACACCAATTTCTATTACAATCAGAGTTAATTCAACGAATTCGGTCCGCCATATTGGATCCGCCATCTTGAATTGTGAAAATCTGATAACAGATTAGGGATCAGCGACCCCAGAAACCCATATACACTAATTTCTGTTACAGACTTAATTCAAAGAATTCGGGTTGTCATATTGGATCTGCCATTTTGAATTTTGAAAATCTGATAACAGATTCGTGATCAGCGACCCTAAAAACCCGTACATACCGATTTTTTCATTTACAATCAGAGTTAATTTTACGAATTCGGTCCGCCATATTAGATCCGCTATCTTGAATTTTGAATAGCTGATAACAGATTCGTGATCAGCGACCCGAAAAACCCGTACATACCAATTTTTTCTATTACAATCAGAGTTAATTTTACGAATTCGGTCCGCCATATTTGATACACCACCTTGAATTTTAAAAATCTGATAATAGATTCGTAATCAGCACGTATTCAGCGCGATCAGCAGTACTCATTAGGCAACTTAACTAGTCTCGACACATGAGACACTTCTCTGTGTTATTTTCGGGCGACTCTTATGTTTTCATTGTCTCTTATTTTACAATGTAAACGACTGGTTTATCGCCCAGGTATGAACATAGCATCGGTGCATTTGCGTGTTCACCGACAATGTCACACCATCGTACGTCACATCGGCTTGGTTTACTCACTGTACAGTCCCTCGTGAAAAGAAAGACCAACTTAAGACTACGGTATATGCAGGTATAGGCCTGTCTTAAAGTGACCTTAAACTGATCTTTTCTGGTCCCCAGAAGACCACAGTCCTTTTGTCCCAGCCAGCAGTTTAAATCCCCAATATCTATAAATATAACGGAAACTGGTTGAAGCCTCTAGATCTTATAAATGCTCATAAATCAGTCCAGCTTCTTCAGGACTTATAGGTATAGCTAGCCTGTTGATACAGACAGCTATCCTTATTTCAGAGAGAGAGAGAGATAGAGGTGTCTATTTCAATGCCCTAAAAATGATGCAGTTATAGGCTGAAGGGTAGAGACCAGAAAAATACCAAACGTTGCTTAAAACTGATCTTAAGTGGTATTAAGTTGATCTTTATTTTCACGAGGGGTAGCATCTTATACGTGGCGTTTAGAGTGCATCATCTTGCAAGGAACTTCACGTATATTCGTGATTGTGTGCGTAAGGACGCGCCTCCGTGAATCCTGGGAGTGCGGGATGCGAGTGGTACTCGACGACACATAGCGAGTTTACGAACAGGTACCTCGTGCAAACCGTGCACACTATAGGTATAGTGAGTGACTAGACTTAATCGGTTGGGCTGTAGATAGCCGCTATGAGTGTTCATGCATTACGCAACAATTCTTTCGCTGCGATCTCTCACATTTCGCATAAAATAATACGTGTATCTTTCGCATCACTTTTCTTTCCTCTTTCTTTCTGATTTTTTAATGAGTAATGATGTCTTTTAATCAATATATTGCTCAACAGCAAGAGCATTTTAAGAGCATATGTAATATAATTACTAATTTAAAAAGGCTTGGTGCAAACAAAAAATCGTAACTCAGTAAAAGCGCGATTGGACTTTTTAGAGAAAAAGTTGACAACATTTGACGACAATAACGACATTATGCTGAAGAAAAAAATTATTTTAAATTATCATTTTTCTCTAAAACCGAAAAAAGTACTTAGCTTCGAAGATGTATCTGAATGATTACCTCTTTCATTTTGAATTTCAAGCGTCGAAAAATGAAAGCGGTTTGATTCATCGGGATTCACCGAAAGGAACAAACTTTCCGCGTGTAGAATTACCTACATTTTCCGTGATTTATACTGAGTGGCCCTCTTTTACATACCTTTTCACATCAATTGTAGGTGACGATCAGCTTTTGCCAAAGGTGCAAAAACTGCACTATTTAAAAGTCAGTCTGACAGGTGTACCCGCTCAATTGAGCTGTCGTATCGAATAAGGGCACATAACATTATTTCGACGGGAGTGGGAAGACCCCTGGTGACTTTCTGAAACATTTTCGAATTTTAATTTTTAAAGACTACGTCTAGATGTAAAATTTTATTGCGCATCTTTTTTTCCTGAGGCAAACAGTTTTTGCTTTTTTCGTTTTCTGAATACAGCCAAAAAACTGACTTTTTTTAAAATCGATTTTAATTCGTTTTTCACTTCAACTCGTGCTCAGTCAGTCAGTTTTTGAAGTTTTTTAATACAATTTTTAGAAAATGTAGTTTGAAATGTCCTTCGACTGATAGAGCAAAAGGAATTGCAAATTTTATTCAAAAAAAGTTTTTATTAATACTCAGTGGGGAGATTATTGTTATTGTTCATGATTGATTATTGTTATTAATTTTTTCTGCTGCTCGGCGCACATCGGACTTCTCTAACTTCCAGCGATTCGTTCATCGAGCGAATTTTGAGCAACGAAAAACTTCCAGCGAGAAAGTTGTTAACAACAGTACAAAGAATTTTTATGGAAAGTTTTAGCCCAATTGAATTGATATTTAAGAAATTATTAATGTCTCAAGTCACTAGCGGCTAGGTGACTCACGCGCGGACTGTAGCTAGAGTCTCAGATCCGATTCTTAATACAGTTCACCGGCGCCAAAAATGAAAACTAATCAAGAAATCAGGTCATAGCAAAGTATTATGAAGGAATAAATAAATAATATTGCATAATGTAAAATAATTTATTCATTTGATATTCTGTACAATATAATTGTTCTATTTTTGAAACAAACTTAACAAAAACATATAATCTCTGAAAATTCGCAGAGTTTGGAAGTTGAAAAATATTTTAATTTCAAATATTTTGCCGTTCCTTAATGAATATTAATTTAAAACTATATAAACGTCTTTAATATAAATATTATGCTTTCTGAACTTATGATTGCCAATGAGGTCCTTGTTTATAACACTTCAGACGTTTACAGCAGAGTTTGATAGGCTCATAAACTTTTGCATTCTGGATTTATTCCTCGCTCTGAAAGAAATAAAGTAAATTTCACTAATAAAACAGTGAGAAATCGTTCACTTAGGGCGCAGTCCCATGGAGGTAGATTAGCAGAATAGTGGAACAA
>CAKNWT010155969.1:0-25171 GCA_932066315.1 Andricus coriarius
GGGGGGGGGGGTAACAGAATTGTTACCATTAAAAGGAACTCGGCACGGCCCTGCATGAAAGGGTTGCCGGGCCGCACCTGAGATAAGGCGGAACCCCCCGAGGGGTCCCGAAGCCCGCGACGATAACGAGTCCCGTCGCGTCGTCGTCACTCTCGTCGAGTCTCGTCTCGTCGCTAGGAGCGAAACGCTCTCTTGCACCCTCTCTGCAAAACGCAACAGTTACCTTGTTTCGAGGAATACCCAAAGTGCCTCCTGGGATCGACAATCAGCCGCTTCCTGGGAAACCACCCTCCGACGTCGATCCTCTGCCGGACTCAACTCGTCGTCCACGGGTTTCAGACCCTGTTTCCCATTGACGCCTGATCACGGGCCATCGGCTTACGCCAATATGTAAGTGACAATAAATGTCATTGTCTTTTAACCATTCGGAGTTTCATTATGTCTCTACCCTCTCTCGGTTTTCCTCTTCCTATTTACCCCCTCGGAATTACCACGTAATACTGACTGGGACGTTTTTGACCCCAGCCACATAATCGTCTATTCTAAGTGAACTAAGCGGTTTTTCATCGTAAACAAATTCACAGTTGTATATTAACTACCCCTTTTTAAGACAATATGAGTGCGATGCAAACAATTTTCAATTTAATTTGTTAAAAAAAATATAATTTGCAAAAAACTCAGAAAAATGACCAGTTTTACTTAAAAATTCATAACTTTTTCAATTTTGCGAATTGGACGCTCAAATTTTAGCAATATTTTGTCGAAACATATTGCTTTATGTAAAAAAATCAGTCATTTTTGAAAAGTGCATTTTTTCATTACAAACCTCATTTAATACTGAAAATTCACAAAAATAAATCAAGGAATGAAGAAAAATAGTCAAGTTAATCGAAAAACATACATAATTATGACTTAGCCGATGAAAATATTATTGATTACATGCCAGAACCCGTTTTACAAAAGATCAGACGGTAATCATCGCAAATGGGGCGCTGTAAACTTGCGCAACCCTCATTTGTTTTTCTATCTGTTTGTCGCGCGCAGTCCCCACATCTCATTCTTTTTGTCAATTTCATCCGTTTCTATTCTTCTTCTTCTTTGTGAACGTCGAGGCCCAGAATCCCGGCAATGCCGACTTTTAAGTCGCGGCGTAAAGTGACCGTGTCGTTGTACTTTTTCAGTTGATACGGTCTGATCAGGTACAATGAAAGTTTTTTAAGGCAACTGAGCGCAGTACACTTATCTTTGGAATTATCAGCTTTGAGTTTGCACTTCAAGAGAACCCGAGCGTTCACCGTAGCGATTCGGCCTTCTGGTCACCGAATACGAATGGCATAGCTGGTCAAAAGAGTCGGTTCCTGCTTTTGTTGCATTGTAGTGGTGGATAATTTTAGGCTTACGATCTTGCATCTCTGTTGTGTGCATGTACGAAGAAAGTAGCAGTACGATTTTTTTTGGTGTAAAGCTGACCAGCGTAAGATTATCTGCATGGCAGAACTTGGAGTCTGGCGGTGACTTGGAAGTAACTTTTATTTCACCTGGGATTTCTCTCTTATTCTTCCTCAGCGTCCCAGTAATTGTCACGTTGTATGGTGCAGGCAGCATACGCTGGAGTAGAGGTACAGACATGAACCAATTGGCACATGTTACTGTACGATGAGAGCCGTGGATAGGAGCAGTAACGATACGGAAAAAATACTCGTGGATCTTTTCTTCTTGAACGATAGCAGATCCCTTGCCTAAATAGGGCACTCCATAGATCTGAAATAAATTAGATTGATATTAAAAAAACTGTTATATGTATTTCACAAAACGTAGACGAAATATGAAAAAATATTTACCAAGTATGAGGTTTCTGCATCGTTTAGCGTAACGATTTTCAATCCGTATTTGTCTGGCTTATCTTTCATGTACATCCGAAACACTCATCTGCCTCGATAACTCAATAACTGTTCGTCAACAGCGCATTTGTTGCTCGGCGTATAATACTGTTGACAATTTTTCATAAAAATATCCCAGATTTGACGAATTGCAGAAAATCTATCATTCTCGTCCCTCAACTTCTTGTCGTCAAAACGCAAACAAGATGATAGAAAAGTAAATCTTTGCCTTGGGAAAACGCACCTGTAGAGCGTAATGTCATTTTTTTATCCCAAAGTCTGTCACTATCTACATCCGCAGATTTCCAAAGCCCTTGGTAATATAAGACGCCAATATACGCTCTAATCTCATCATTATCAGTTAAGTGATGGTAGCTTTCTGCTTTATCTGCGACAACGAACTCCAGGCAGACTTCTTCGATCTTATTATTCGTATGCTGCACAATGATATTGATCATCTCATCGTTAAAAAGTATTTCCCAAAACTTTTCAATAGAATCCAGATTTGTAGCGTCACCATTTGGTCCAGGCACATACACAGGCAAAACATCGCTTACTCGATCTGCAAAAACAAATTGCATTTTCAAACTGCGCTCCATTTTTCCCTATCTTTCACTCTTGCTTTCTCTCATCCCACTTATATTCAGTTTCTTTTTCTTTTTTTTTGTCCCTTTAGTGTTCCCCTTCCCCCTCTGCTCTCACCATCTCGCTTTCTCTTTTATTACCTCTCGCTCGCTCGCTCCCTCTTTCTTTCAGGCGCTTGTATACCCCCGCTACCTGAACCGTCCTTCTTTCTAATGTTCCCTACTATGCGTATTATATATCTATAGTACTAACCAGATCGACGCTCAGGAGCTCTTGTATTCCATTTGAAGCCATCTTTCCCTTTCAAAGTAGAGCTCAGCCATCCCCGGGCCCTTGACTCCAAAAGACGCTTGTCCAAAGTGGCGTCTTCCATGTCCACATCCGATTCTGAGGACGCATCCGTTGCGTCGGAATATTCGGAATCATGCCCAGAAACTCCTCCACTTTCACTCCCTTCGCTCTCTTGAGCCTCTTCGTCCTCTGCAGGAACTTCTTGCGTCTCATCGAGGAGCTCTTGCCGAATCGTGCGACGTCGAAGATTGTAGGCCGTCTTACGTGATTTAAAATACTATTAGTTTGTGAAGAAAAAAAATTCACGCTTTCAAAACATAGTGTACTCATGTTATTCGACGATTTGTAGCACAAAAAGAAGTGAAGTAAAAATTAGAGAAAAAAAATCAATTTCAACTTCAGCTGGCACACTGGGGTCGCTGACGACCCCGATCCAATTCACTTGGATGTCACAGACAGACTGACGCACTTGACTCATCGAAAACTATACTAAGCGAAAGAGCAACTCTCCAACTACAAGTAGATGGCACTACGGAACCGGTTTCCGAAGATTAAGGGGGGGGGGATTGGAAAAGTATAAGGCCCGGTCACGAACGACCCCAGTGTGTTGGCTAAGGGTTAAGACCAAGGGCTTGATCTTTTTGAAGTCCTTTAGGGCCTCGACGTAGGCTGTTCCCTCAACTGCTTAGGGTCGCGCGCGTCTTAGGATCTCCTTTCGTCTTAGGTTTCCCTTTCCCATCATTTTGGTGCAAGTTTCTCTTTTTTCTCCTCTTTCCTTATGGTTGATGGCCCTGCACCATCAACCCGGGTCTTATGTCGATCTTACGTTGTCCCGCATCTGTTCGTTCACATGGCATTACCACGCTTCGTCTAGTCCTTTTTTTATTGGTGGATACATAAACATCTTTGTCCCGCAAAAATCCTCTTTTTTTAGTACACTTTCCACCTTTCCAATGAGTTTGGTCTCCTTCTCTATAAGAGACTTTACTCGTTCTTTGCAGATTCTCATATCGGTTTTGCGACTCGAATCCCGCTCCTCCGTTACGTCCAACTCAACTCCGTACAACTCCTCACATTAGATTCTGTTTAAAACTTCGTTCTCCACGCTTGATCCCACGAGTAGATAGGGAAATCTACTGTCCGCCCCGCAAAACCCTGCGTGCAGGGGTAAAGTCTGCATACTCTAGAAGGCGATCTGGTATCCTAGGTACACCGTAAGGAACACCAATCCCTGGTGCCATGCAGCCTTCGGTAGGGGTTTTCACGCCTGTCCCTGGAGTTTTTTCCTTCGGACCATCCCTGGAGCATTGTCCACGATTGCCTATAAAGTTGTGTAACCGTATTCAGCAGAAACCCTTGGTACAGGGAACCTTAATCCGCAAGTAGAGGAAACGTCTGGTGGCCTAATCAAAGGCCCCATCCGGGCTTGTAGTCCTTGTCGACTGCTGACCTGCTGTTGATAGTTTCGTGATATATTCTAGAGTTTTTTTTTTATCCACATGAATTACAAAGGGTGTATTATTAATCATCGACATTTTATTAAAAGTTGTGACAACCCAGTGGGCACACAAGTCCTAAAGTTGTCTTATAGACGTCTTGTGGCGTACGTCTTGAGGACGTCCTGAGGACCTTTTAAAGACATGAAAAGATCCAAAGGATGTCTTAAGGACGTCAAATGGCATGACATAGAGGTACATTCTAAGAACGTCTTTAGGATGTCCTGGTGCCCACTGGGAATTTCAATTGGTTACTAGAGTTTTTACGCAAACACGGTGTAATAAAAACGGAAGTAAATTATTCAACTTGTCAGATATCGGGATGAACGTCAAAGGTATGCGAAGAACCAAAAACGGTGATCTCCTACTAATGGTCCAGAGTACTGGCAATATGGCGGAGGCGCTCAAAAGAGAAATCAGAGAGAAAGTGCCCTCAGTCTCTACATCGCTCCTAAGTAGAAAGAAAGTTCTCCACATCAGAGGAATGGACGATGCGACCAGTTCAGACGAAATAAGAGTTGCAGTATCAAAGGCAAACTATAACAGCCATTAAGATATTGGACGAAAATATTGTCATACACGCTCACGGAAGCGGTCGAAGTTTCTGCTGGGTTGCTATAAAATCTTACACACTATACAGCTGCTATGCCTCACCAAATTAGAATACCGATGAGCTGTCGGAGTACCTAGAACAAGTGGGCAACGAAATTAGAGCTAGATCGGAAGAGGCAATAATTGTGGGCGACTTTAATGCCAAATCTCCACAATGGGGCATGAGCTTCACAGACAAAAGAGGAGAAGTTGTTACCGAATGGATAGCTAAACACGATCTCACTGTTAGAAACGTTGGAGAAAGGCCAACATTCGAAAGGTTCAACTATGGATCGATTCTCGACATAACGCTCGCGACAGAAGATATTGGAAGTAAAATAGCTCACTGGGAAGTCCTTGAAAATGAGTCCCTTAGCGACCATAATTATATTACTTTTATGATCGATGATAAACCCCGCTATCTCAGTAAAAGTCAAACAGATAGGGAGATATTGAGAGGCGTGTGCAATGCCTGCATGACAAAACTCAAATCATTCAAGTGGTGTCAGCCTATGTACTGGTGGAACCAAGAAATTTCACAGCTGCGGCAAAACTGCATACAAAGAAGAAGGAAGTATACGAGGGCCGGAAAGAAGAACAATTCTTCTCTGAGGCGCCTTCTTTGGGATAATTTGACCCGGAGTCAAAAAGAGCTACAGAAAACTATAAAGGTTGCAAAGAAAGGAGTTTGGTCTAGTATTTGTGACGAAGTCGATAACGATATATGGGGAAAGGGGTACCAAATAGTTAAAAAAAGACTTCAGGGATACCCAGCCAAACCTCAACTAACTATAGAAGCCACAGCAGAGGTAGTGAAGCACTTCTTCCCAACACATGAAACAGTACATTTTCTCCAAAGAGGGTCTCTGAATTTCCAACTATTCACGGAGGAAGAGCTGAGGTCGGCAAGTACCAAATTGAAATGCAAGAAAGCACCAGGTCCAGGATGCATCTTACCAGACCAAACAAGCCAATAGGAAACCCCAGCTGGTTTAGGCCGATTTGCCTGCTCGATGCTGAAGGGAAGCCATTCGAGCACTTGATACTCGGGAGGCTTAAAAAAGAACTTGAGCGTACTGGTGGCCTCGCAGGAAACCAATATGGGTTTAGAGAAGGTCGACAAACCATAGATGCTTTCAGAGAGGTAGTAGGGATAGCAGAAAAGGCGACCGCCTATTGAAGAACATGCAGACGTCTATGTGCCTTAATCACTCTAGACGTGAAAAATGCCTTCAACAGTGCCTCGTGGCAAGTCATCCTCGATAGCCTAAGAAGAAGAGGCATAGGCGAAACACTAATAAGTCTAATAGCATCATATTTCTCGGAGCGGACAGTAATGTTTGAAGCAGAAGGCAAGACAAGGACAAGTAAGGTAAACAGAGGTGTTCCTCAGGGCTCTGTCCTGGGCCCAACCCTTTGGAACATTCAATACGACGACGTCCTGAAACTGGAGTTACCAGAAGGTGTTTATCTAGTCGGCTTTGCTAATGATATAGCCATGGTGGTAATAGCAAAGACCGAGAAACTACTAATGACAGCTGCTAACACGGCAATACTGAGAGTAGTGAAATGTATGGAAGAAAAGAAACTGCAGATAGCACCCGAAAAGACAGAGGCAATACTCCTGACAACCAAGAGGAAAATCAGCCAAATTTGCTTTAACGTTCAGGATGCTGAAATATACCCCCGGAAATCCTTGAAGCAATTGGGAGTGTGGTTGGACACCAAACGCAACTATAGCGTGCACATCGATAAATCGGTCGAGAAGGCGGAAAAGACCATGACTGCCCTGGCAAGTCTCATGCCCAATACGAGAGGTCCAAGAGCATCCAAAAAGAGAGTACTTATAAGTGTTGTGCACTCGCAACTGCTCTACGCTGCTCCTATTTGGTATCAAGCACTGAAAAGCACAAAACTTTTAAGGAAGCTCTACAGAATACAGAAGATCATAGGAATAAGAGTGTGCAGCGGGTATCGCACTATTTCAGCGGAAGGGGCCGGTGTAATCGCAAAAATTCCTCCCATTGAGTTTTTGGCGAAAGAAAGGAAAGAAAAGTATGATGGAGTGGACCCCAAACAATGTACAGAAAACCTGATGCGAAGATGGCAGGAAAGGTGGACAAATGGAAAACATGGGCGCTGGACCTGGCGACTGATACCGGATATCAGATCATGGATAAACCGTAAACACGGGGAAGTGAACTACTACCTGACGCAGGCGCTCTCAGGCCATGGCTGCTTCATGACGTACCTATACAAAAGGAAAAAATGAGACACCGACAAATGTCACTATTGTGACGACACAGATGACGTGGAACACACCTTATTCACATGCTTGAGGTGGGTAGAAGCTAGGCAAGGTTTTAAAAACGATACAAGTAAAGATTTTACACTAGTTAATATGATGACAACACTCCTAGAATCATCCAAAGGATGGGCAGCAACACAAAAGACAATAACAGAAATAATCGGAAACAAAGAAAAAGAGCACAGAGTTTTTATACAAAAGTAAATAAAAAAGACAACAGTCGCATTGAAGTAATGCTCACGCGGTTTCCGATGCGATGTGTGAGAAGAGTAGGGGGAGGGGTTTTAGTCAGTAAGAATCGGACACTACCCAGCCTACGTTTTTTGTCTTTTAATTAAGACGAATCTTAGGCTGGGTGTCTTATGCGAGATTTCCCCTCCTCCTTTAACAAACAAAAAAAATACAATAGGTATTTAGAGCCGGCGAAAGAGTGAGTTCGGTGACACCCCATACCGTTTCCAATTGCATTTAAACTTGGAAAGGGGATAGTGTGTAACCGAACTAATTCTCTCCCCCTCCCCCAGCTCACTCGTTTATTTATTAGTTTTTTGATTATTTACAATACTATAAAAAAATTTACGTATGAAAAATAATCACTTCTTTGTAAAAATATATATAAATAGAATAATTTTTGGTTTACCCTAATGAACTATTGTTTTTGGCTATAAAAGAAACAAACTAAACCTGACTTTGGAAAAAATCGCTAAAGTTGGAAGGCCATGATTTTATATAGTATTACCCAATTAAATTTTTTGTAAACTTTAAAACAAATTATTTTGTCATTATATCATTGGAAAACTGATAGCGCAAAAACCAATATTAAATCTTTCAACAACGCAAAATTATTTTTAAGTTATTTGAGCAATTTGTTTAAAAATGCGAGATACGCAAAACCCAATATCGCCATTCGACTCTACTAAAAACATTTAAAAAAGTCTGTGTTTCACCATTTTTAAGGGATTCGAAGGAAACCCTTATGCAAACGGTAAAATTGCTGTCTATCCGTTACCACGCCAAGGGCAAAAACTATTAGGTCGATCGACTTCATTTTTTGCGTGATGATGTGTTCCACGTGTCTAATGCGAAAAAAATTAGTGAGAAAAATATTCATAGCATTGCTATGTAAATACATACAAATGTAGGACTTTCGATTCAAAATGACCCTATTAGCACGCTTTAATCGAAAAGTACTAGGTCTACCAACCTCAATTTTTGCATTGACTTAGTTATGCGCTAAAATAAAAATGTAGGCCTTTTGACCCAGAATTGACTCAAATATCGCTCAAAATTAGCACACGATATCGGAATTTTTTCGAAAATGCGCAAAACATTGTTTATAAACTCCGAAGTTCAACATGTAAAAAATTATTCACAAATTTAACTCAAAACCAAGATGCGTTATTAGAAATTTTCCAAAAAAGAGGAAAAATCTTAACCGTACCCGTTCCTACGAAACCCTTAAGTGAGGGTGCTTTCTGCCCACTTCACGAATTGATTTGTGTGGACCTAATTGGTGACGTATATTTAAATAAATTGTTAAAATAAAAATTGCTTAAGCAGTGTAGAAATAAATTTTTTCACTAGAATGTGCGGTGAATTTTAAATAATTTTTAAGCCAATAAAACCTGTTTGAAAGAAAGTGTCACTTATATGGTTATGCCCTGACACCCTTCAATTAGAACTGCGTGCTCGTGGAAGAATATTATTGTTTAGTTGTCTCGACAAGTATATTCATTTAATAAATAAATATAACGTGGCGACATCAACACCTTCAATTAGGTTTTAATGAATTTCATCTAACATTTACTTGAGTACAGACAAAGAAACGATACTGTGGATATTCTTACGAAACCGTTGAAAATGATAAACCGGAATATCTTGCCAAAGGAATCGAGACTGTTCGCAGAGATGGTTGCCCAGCAGCTGCAAAGGTATGAAATTACTACCAATTTTAATTTAGAGTATAATCGATTAATTATAAAGTATTTTTCAAGCATTATTCAAGTTTGTTTTTCGAAAAATTGTACTGATTAATAGAAGTATGGATATTTTATTTTATTTTGGAATTTATTTGTTACAGATTTTAGAGAAATCCCTGAAAATTCTCTTTGATACTAAAGACTTGTCTCTAGTCAAACAATACGTAATACGACAATTGGACAAAGTTTTTCGAGGCATTGCATCAATTCAGGACTTAACATTTGCCAGAGAATTTCGGGGACTCCGAGGTTACAAGAAAAATGCTTGCGTACCAGCTTTAGAGCTAACTCGCAGGTTAATGAAAAAGGATCCTAGAGCTATTCCTCGAACCAATGAAAGAGTTCCATATATTATTATAGCTGGGGCGCCAAGCGAAACGCTTATACGTGCAGTCCGATCACCTTCTGAATTATTAGCTGATCAAAATCTACGTCCGAATGCCGTTTATTACATCACGAGGGTAATCATTCCGCCTCTTAATCGATGCCTAAATCTGCTCGGTGCCGATGTGCATATGTGGTAAGTTAATTCCATCAAGTTAATTTGAAAATAAGTCAACGTTGAGTTTTCTAATATGTAAATTAAACATGAATTCTTTAGGTTTAGAGATATGCCTCACCGAGAAGTTCTTACCAGAGCAGCTTCTTTGCCCAGTGATAAGCAAAAGGCTACTATCTCCCAGTTTTTTAATGCACTTGTGTGTTTGTCTTGCGGGAGTTCGTCTGAGAATAAGATTTGTAAACTGTGTGTAAAACAGCCATCTAGAACTATTGTCGTTCTTCATCAAAAGTTGCGATCTTTGGAAAAAAATGTATTCGATGTGGATGTGGTAAGTCTCAATACTACTTTAGTTATATAACATATTATTTATCCGTTTAGGCTGTTGGAGCGGGGTGCAAGAAAATTAAATGATTTTTCATCACCTGTTTCATTTCACATCACCTGTCCATCACTCTGCCAAATAATGGGATTTAATTTTAAAAAGGCACATTGCAAACTTTCGTGCGACCCGCGAGGGATTTCGATGTCGCAGGAGTTGGGCCAAGACAATACAGTTTTTCAGAAAAAAGGAAATATCTCCGTTCTAAAATGCGAGAGTTAAAAGTATTGAAATGAGGGAAAGTATAAGGAGAGCGTCAATGCTATTACATAGAATATTACAGGGTAAAACCGAGGAGGGAAATTAGGTGTTGGAGTCTCGAGTTGGGGATTAGACACAATTAAACAAATTAGTAAACAGTACATGAGTTTATTACAGACTTAAATCCCTCCTATCGATACGCACCGCGGGGGTGTCGAGTCGTGACGAGTGAGGATCCAGTCTCCGGAAAATCAGGATATAGCTTGATGGAAGTGAGAAGACTGTGGTCCAAAGTGACGACCTGCCGTGTAGACGTGGCGTGGTGAGCAGAGCGTGACAACGGTTGAGAGCACTGACACGTGTGGGAACGTAAAACTACTTAACTAGGACACGAGCCAGTTCAGACTGAATGAATCGGGAGCTTGGTGCCCGGGGCTTCGGGACCCCTCAGGGCATTTCGCATGTTATCGGTCGCGGCCTGACAACCCCTTCGTACAGGGCCGTGACAGATTGGTTTTTAATGTAATAGCACTGTTACGCCCCCTCTCCCCCGCGGGGGTACGGGTATATGCCTGAATTTTGGTTCAGTTCTCTGTCCAGATATTGTCAAGTTTGGGAGTCAATGAATAATTCTAATTCCAAGTGTTGTCTTTTGTTTCTTCCGTTGTATAAATTTGTAGTAAGTTTTGGATTTTTCGGTTCATATTTTCTCAACCCCCTTGTCTGTATGTTTTCACGTCGTCGCTTGGAGTCGTGTAATTTTGTCTGTATCTGTAGGGTCTGTAATTGCAGAAGGAGTCGTGTATTGTGTATATTGTTTGTGGTATAAGTTTTTCGCAAAACTGACATTTTATATTTTCTGGGTTTTTTTTAAGGTTATTTAGAAAAGACTCAGTGCTCTTGATTATGTTTCTACTCCAGCTCTCTTCCGTGGGTTTCTGGTGCCTGTAACATGAAAAAAGGAAAAGAAAAAGGATGTTGTCCCTTGTATTCGTAGCGTATTTAGGTGTCTTGCCTTGTATGTAAATTTAATCTAGTTTTTTTAGTTTTATGTTGAGTTGCTGTAGTTGTTTAATGTATTCCATCTTTCTTTGTTTCCTCAGTTCCTCCCATTGTTTGTGGATTTCCACCCTTTCGTTTTCTGTTTGTCCGTGCTTTAATTTCACTTTCTTGAGCATTTGCTCACTTATTTTGATCCTTTCAAGTTCCGCCATTCTTTGGTTCCTCAGGTCTTCTCATTGTTTACGTATTTCCTCTTTTTCGTCCTCTGTTGGTCTGTGGTGTAATTTTACTCTAATAAGCATTTGTTCCTTGATTTTAATTCTTTCATGTTCCGCTTCTCTGTTGGGTTCTCCCTATTCTCTTTGGGCCATTTGTCTCCGAAACAATTGTCTAATGTGTCGGTGGGGGTGGTACTTTCGTGCTTCTTCTGGTACTCCTGCTCTGCGCAAGTTCAGCCATTGTAGAGCTTTGCAGTTTTTAAAGTGGCAGAAGATGTTAGGCTCCTTTATATTGTTGCTGCACAGCTTGCAGTAGTCCATAGTTCTAAAAAAACGAAGTTTTCTGTCTTTTTTGGTCTTAATATTTAGTGAGTTAGGTTATCGGGAGTCGATTGAGTATTTTGAGTCAGTGTTATTTCTTAATGCTATTGATCCTTTGCCATTTGCCATATTTTGAGTAAAAGTATCTTCTCCTAATTTTCCTAGTATTTCAGGCGTCTATTTACCTATGTCTGTGCCAGCTGTTCTAGTTTAATATCATTTACGTTCTATTCGCCTACAGATATTCCCTTACGGTTCTTCAATTCGTAGATGGTTTGTGAAATTTTTTTTTTAATAATGAAAGGACCTTCGTACTTATCGTAAAGCTTACCTGCTTTTTTTCTGCCTTATTTGCTAATTTTTTACTACCTTAAGCACCCTGTCGCCTATTTTATATTTTAAGGGCCTTCTCCTTAAGTTATAATTATTAGCCTGCCTTTCGTTCGCTTTATCTAAGTTTCTCTGGACTTCTTCTTTTATCATTTGTAACCTTCTTCATCTATCTGACCATTTGTCCACGCTTTGGAACTTGATTTCGTTATCGTTTTCTATATTTTTTCTTAAGGATTGTATTGTTTCTAATTCGCGGCCTAAATTTAAGAATGCTGGGGTAAATTGAGTTGACGAGTTTTTGGTAGTATTCATAGTGAACTGCAAATTGTCTATGTGCTCGTCCCAGGTGGAGTGATCGTTGTCTATGTATGTTTTAATTATCTGTTTTATCGTTCTATTGTATCGTTCTGTCGTTTTAGCTTGTGCGTATTATTTTGGATTTTTCGTTTGTCTAATTCCCAATTTTTCCGTTAGTTCCCTTAAAGTTGTTTTTATAAATTCTGTCCCATTATAGGTGTGGAGAATCCGCGGTGTTCCCTAACGCGAAATGACACGTTTGTGAAAGATCCACAAAAACTAATAAATATTGATTCTTTCTCTTTTTTGAAATCGGTAACGGGCCCATGATATCTGCAGCAACCATGGTCCATGGTTCTTCCACGATTCTTTATCCCATTAGCCCTAATTTCGGTTGGTTACTCGGTTTGGTTCTTTGACATGTTTTACAATTTTTCACGTATTTGATTATCTCCGAACACATCCCTGGCCAGAAGTAGTACTCGGAAATTCTCGCGTGCGTTTTTTTGGAACATAAGTGTCCTGCTTGTATGTCACCGTGGTTTTCTTTTAGAACTTGGTTTGGTAATTTTTTAGGTACGACGAGTTTCCATGGGTTAGAGTCTGGTAAGAGAGTAGAGTTTAGTGGGTTAGTTCTGTACAATTAGAGCTGTGAGTCTCTGATTCGCCATTTTTCACGTACTTTGGGTCTTTTTGTAACTTGTCTGAATTTGGTAGAGTACTAGTCGTCTGTTTTGTCGCTAACGTTCGTTTTTGGTTTTTTTACGCCAGACATGCCCAACCCCGGAAAATTCCCTTCTGGACCACATGTTCCGCTTCCACCTCTTATTCTCCTAAAGAGCGGGAGTGGTGGTAGGCGCGTCCGAGAATCTCTACTCTATGACGTACGCTGCACCGTAGATACGAAATATCTATTGTGGTGCTTGCGGGCGACTGGCTTTCCAACATAAAATTTTAATAGTTACTAAAGTCTTAATTATTTTATTGCAGTATGTTTACATTTCTTTTTAATGAATATAATTGATAAGAGAAGTTCACAACGTGTTTCTTTGTTGTACATTATTGAATATTTTAATATCACCGTTTTTTACATTGCATGTAAAATATACACAAATGTTAGCTGATGCTTTTTGCAGTATAACAATCTATTAACATTGTGCACAGCGTAGAAAGGTAAGTTATAGATTTGAAATATAGTTAAAAAAATCTAAATCCTATTCAGTATCAATAAATTCCCATATGTTTAATTAAATATGTTGAACGTTTGCAGACATCAGTTTGCAAGAAGTTTTCGTTGGGATTAGTGCCATTCAAAAAATTCAGTTGTAAATACTTTTAATGTGCAGAAACAAAATTTAAGAATAGTGAACTATATTATTCATGTTTAGAAAAGCATAGGTGGAAGGCGCGATGGACTATATATTGTTAGACTTTCAAAAGAATCAAAAGTATCAGTGAACCAAAACTGTGATATTAAAATATTCAATAATGTACAACAAAGAAAAACTTTGTGAACTTCGCTTTTCAATTACATTTATTGAAAATAAATGTAAACATACTGCAATAAAATAATTAAGACTTTAGTTACTATTAACATTTTATGTTGAAAAGTCAGTCGCCCCCAAGCACCACAATAGATATTTCGTATCTACGGTGCAGCGTACGTCACAGAGTAGAGATTCTCGGACGCGCCTACCACCACTTCCGCTCTCCAGGAGAATAAGAGGTGGAAGCGGAACATGTGGTCCCGAAGGGAATTTCCCCGGATTTGGCATATCTGTTCTACGCCACAAACTAACGCAAATGCTATATTTTTCGGTGGTTCCCCTGATCTCGAGAGTGCATCAGGGACTACATTGGAACAACTTTACGATATAAACTTCGTAGTCATATTCTAGCAATTCTAATGCCCATCTAGCTAATCGGCCAGTGCGATTTTTTAGGTAATGGAGCCACTTTAACGCTA
Source organism: Andricus coriarius (assembly GCA_932066315.1). NCBI lineage: Eukaryota > Metazoa > Arthropoda > Insecta > Hymenoptera > Cynipidae > Andricus > Andricus coriarius. The sequence goes on from CAKNWT010155969.1 coordinate 14,350, forward strand.
AGTGGTCCGTGATTACTTTAAAGCTGTTACCTTCTAAATATATTTTTTTTTTTACGAGGGAAGGTGGGAAATGTGCAAACACACACCAAGAAGGGTCCAATTACTCCCCCCGGAACCGCTTTTGCATTAATTCAGGGGGTTACCTTCTAAATATGGCCTCAATTTTCGTATGGCCCAAACTACCGCCAGACATTCTTTTTTGGATGCCGCGTAACGAGGTTCTGCGCCATTTAGGCTTCTACTCGCGTAAGCGATTACGTAATTTACGCCGTCAATTGTCTCTGTAAGGACGGCTCCTAACCCTGTATTGCTCGCATCTGCTTCGAGTAGGAAGGGTTAAATAAAATTTCTGGGCAGGTTAATGTAGGTGCTGAAGTTAGCATATCTCTAATTTGTTTGAAAGCCTCGTCTTGTTCTAATCCTCAACCCTATTTTTTTATCTTTTTTTAATAACCTGTTCATTGGCTCTATTATTTCGGCAAAGCATGGGATGAACTTTCTGTACCAACTTGCCATCCCTGTTATGCGCTGTAATTGTTTAATATTTTTAGGTTTAGGGAATTCTAGGATTGGTTGAATTTTTTCTTCGTCTAATTGGAGTCCTTTGTCGTTAACTTTGAAACCTAAGTATTTGATTTCCGAGCAGCCGAACTCGCAGTTGTCCGGGCTGATCGTTAAGTTTCCGTCATTGATTTTATCTAAAACAATGTTTAAGTATTCCAAGTGGTCATCAAAATTTTTATTTACAATCACTATGTCGTCTAAATAACAAAAAACGCTTGGTTTTAAGTCTGAAGTAATAATTTTGTCCCTAAGTCTCTGGAAAGTGGCTAGAGCATTGGTTAGACCACATGGCATCCTTTTAAATTGATACATGCCTTTTCCATGGACTGTGAATGCTGTTATTGGTTTTGAGTTTTCATCAAATAGTAATCTAATATTTCTGTCATGAGTGGGATTGGGTAGAGGTCCTTTTTTGAAACATTATTGACCTTTCTAAAGTCTAGACAAAATTTATAATCTTTCCCCTGTTTTTTGATCATCACTGTTATCGCTGTTTTATGGGATCGTGGCCCTGCATATCAATTTTATGTTTCGTTAAATGAGTCACCCTATGTTCTTTTCGCGGGTGTATTTTTATTTTATTTTCTAAAAGTTTTTCTATTTGGGATGGTTGGCTTTCGTTAAGCTCAACAATGCCTTCGCAAATTTCTGGCGAACAATTGTTTTGTTCATCAATTTTTCCTAAACTATCCGTAATATTACTCAATTTAATCGCTTTATTTTTAAAATAAATCCAGTGGTTTCTGTTATGGCTTTCTCATAACTCGTTGGCTTTTGAGATTCAGTTTTTGATTTTTTCCTATTGTTAACTTTGTTATTTTTCCAAAGATTATAATCGCTATCTTTGCATTCGATCTCGAATTCGCTATTGTAAAACATTATTCCTGGATTATTTTTTTATCCTTTTTCCTAATTCAAGGTTTGCCGAACTTGAATAAGTTTTCTATGCTTGAGTCGTAGAATTTGTTACAAGAATTTGGGCGTTTTTGGTTTTTGGAGATTGGTTGTGATTAGTAGGTATTGGGGAATTTTCACTATCTTTTATCGTTGGGCTACTCTTGTTAAGTTCCCTTGTACTTTTGAGGCTAATAATACCTCCGAATTTCGGTTTCCTATCTTTATAATTTTCTTCTTTTTCCCTTAATATTTTACCCTTAATATTTGTCTTTTTAATTTAAATATTCTCTTATATTGTTATTTCAGGTTTATTTTTAATTTTATTTTCCGTTTTTGGGAGGGGTAGCGACTGCGGGTTGGCTTCCATAGGATAGCGGATGGGCGGCCTCCCTGGTAGCTACCAAGTTTCTGAGTCGTAATCTAGGGTCATCCGTAGGGCTTTCAGCATATCCGTACCTAAAATGCCTACGGATTTTAATTTTGCTACTAACCTGAACATAACGTGTTTTATTTTCTTTCCTATCAAGTTTGGAATTACTGCTTGCCAAATTATGTCGACGGTTACTTTGTTCGCGACCGTTAATTTGCGCGAAACTGGTTTCGAATTTTGTCATTATATGGAAACGTGTTTCCGTTGTCTCATCTTTATCCGAATTAAGCATTTCTGGCGGTTCGGTAATAGGTTGTAATATTTTTTGTCCTAGCACCCGCCCTTCCAGTTTCCCTGGTTGTATGCAAAATAAGGGCATTCTCTTTTAAAATGACTCGTTAATCCGCAATGGTAGCAGTTTCTGTTATTTGTGTTTTCTTTCGTTTTTATAATTAAATCCTGCCTTTTGTCTGCGTTAAAACTTGTTTTATCTTGTGATTCCCTATTATTTTTAGTTAATTTTTCAGTTTTATAACCGTAGTAATTTAGTTGGAATCTAGGTTGAAAATTTGATTGGAAACCAGATGGGAATCTACGTCTGAAATCAGGTTTATATTGATTTGGAAAAGGTAGGAATGGGAATCCGAATGGTGAAAATGGAAATAGATTTTGTATGGGTTTTTACCGTGGTTATTTTGGTTCTGGTTTCCGTTCTGGTTATCAGTTTGGCCATTTTTATTTTCCCTTTTATCTTCATTATTTTTCGAATTATCTTTGTCCCTGTTACCGTTATTACGCTTTTGTTCAATTTTATCTTCGATTTTAGGTTCAGTGATTTGTAAAATTTTCCCTCGAATTTTTGACTTGGCTAGCTCAGTTTCCCATTCTTCACCTAAGTCCTCTAGTTGCTCAAAGGTTTTAAAATCGTTCCTTTTAATGTACATTTTGTATTCGATCCGAAGGTTTTTATATGTTTTACGTAATTCCCATTCGCGACTTTTTCTTGGATATAGCTTTGTAAATAATTTTCTAATTTCAGTCAAGTATGAGTGAATGTCTTGTGTCCGTTTTTGATTGCAGAATTTAATTTCCTGTCTAATATCCTCTGAAAACCTTTCGTCAATTGTAGACGTTTTTAAAATCTTCGAAAAAATCGGTTAATGTTCTCCAAGAATTTATATTTATTGTACACCAATCTTTAGCATCTTCAGTTAATAATGCGTCTAAATTTTCTAGAATGTCGCGGTCGTTTATTCTGTATGTATACCAATTACTCATAATTTAGAAAGGCGTTTGTATCATGCCGAAAGGATAATACGTAGCTGGAATCGTTTAATTATTTAATTGATTTTCGGATTCGTAATCTGTGTCTGGGTTATTTATGTGAATTCTAGAACGTCTGTTTGACCTGTAAGTTAATGGGGTCAAAGGTTCTGTTTCGGTTATGTATTAGGTCTGTAGTTGTTGGTGGAGTTATTCTGTCCTTGTCTAGTGTATTTCTCATTGGGGTTTCTACATTTTTCCTGGCGAAACCTCTACCGCGACGTAATGACCTATTTATCGTTTTTGGGATGGCTCCCAAATGTTGAGGTGTGATCGAAACCATATTTCTAATAGTTGGTTTCGTCGCGACATTATTTAAATCCTTATTTTGGATCGAAAGTGCAGAGGCACCTTCTAAGTCTGTATATTTTAATTTCTCCAATTCGAACCCTGAAATTTTGTAAGAGTCTTGTGTCGTCGTTTCGCACTTTATTTTGGTTTAAAATTAGAGACTTTATATAGATACTGTTTTGATTATTGCGGGATTCCAAATTGATCGATGCTTTGTTTATAAATAGAGACCTCGAGTGTATGCGAAGCGCATAATTGCATAATTCTTTAAAAAGACAGGTAGCATGAAAGTTCGACTAAATAATGATAACACGTTGCGTGTTGAGTCCAATTCCGACCGCATACAAACGCATAATGGACATCATGCTACCTGTCTTTTTAAAGAATTATGCAATTATGCGCTTCGCATAAACTCGAGGTCTCTATTTATAAAGTACGTCGCGTGACCTTACCGATAGTCGTGAGGGTATGGGTTGCGCTTGATCGCTTGTTACCCAACGCGCTTGAATTTCTCGCCTAGTCGGGCGGTTGAAACATTCAATGAAATTATAAATTGTTTCATTTTACTACTCTTCGCTTTGTTTTTAAATTCGTTTCTGTCCCAACCCCGATTTCCGCATATGGTTCCCTTCGCGTAGTTTATTTAACCCCAGAACCCTGCTAAGCGAGTAAATATTAAAACCTTTATGGAAAAATGCATGATCTCCAGTGCATATAATTCTTCAACACTGAATCATCGTTATTAAAATCAATCAGCTTACAAATATAAAACCATAGGCACATGTAAATCAAGGTAAATGTGACATTAAACCGCCTTCAAACACAATAATCACAGGTAAATATAGATCACATATAAATATCATATAAAAATATCAAATAAATCATATAAAACATTGCACATGTATAGACAGCAAAAAGAAAAGACATATGATTAGGTCGCATTTCAGAGACTATTCTGATTGTAAATCAATAGCACATGTAAATAATTTAGAAAGGCGATGGAACTCGATTATTGGCACTTGCAAATCGAAAAGTAGCATACGGTACAATTGATACAATGTAAAAATGTAGGCAACTGGCATAAATGGCGATTGGATTCAAAAGCATGCAGAAAAGTGAGTTTCCATTATGGTAGGAGTCAAGAGTAGGGTCTAAATTTGAGATTAACTTCTGTCTTTTATCGTCGACAGGTTGGAACCTGATAGGGAAAAGAGGTGGGTTTTTTCGTTGGGCGCCAGGTATTACAGGGTAAAACCGAGGAGGGAAATTAGGAGTTGGAGTGTCGAGTTGGGGATTAGAAGCAATTAAACAAATCAGTGAACAGTAAATGAGTTTATTACAGACTTACATCCCTGTTATCGACACCCACGGCGGGGGTGTCGAGTCGGGACGAGTGGGGATCTAGTCTCCGGAAAATCAGGATGTAGCTTGGTGGAAGCGAGTAGACGGTGGTCCGACGTAACGACCTGGCGTGGTGAGCAGAGCGTGACGACGGTTGAGAGCTTGGTGCCCGGGGCTTCGGGACACGTCGGGGCATTTCGCCTGTATATTATATTATACATATATAATTGTATATTATGCTGAGGCGCATACAATCAAAGACGGTGGAGCCCTAGGAGGCACAGGCGAAGATACCCACCTCCAGAAATTGACCAGGGAGGGGCCAAGTATTGATTGGCCCCATCTAAAATCGAATATGGATCTGCTGCTAAGAAATGATAGGAAAATTCCCGGCCTATTTGCCGGGAAATCCCAGTTCCATTGGACCATCAATGTTTATGGTCCTCTGTATCCTATCACTAATACTCTAATCCACTACCCATTCATAAACGCACCATCATTCAAATTCTTGAACGCAGTCCTAAGGTTAATTAGGATGGTTACATTTATGATCTAATTGTAAGCATAATAGAGGGAGACTATGTTGTAATTGGAAATCTTTCAGTTCTTGCTCCGCTCTAATTGGTTTTCCGATCCACAAATTACTCCCAGTCCCATTCTAACCAACTTGATAGTTTAGCTGCAGTTTGACTTAAGTTCTCAAATTTCATTACCTGCTGAATATTGGTGACGTTAACATCGTTTTGAATTGTGAACTGGAAACAAATGTATACATTTTTAGAACTGAGTGATATGAGTTCTTCGATTGTACTGTAATGGTTATTAATTATTATTATGCGCTTAATATTATTTATAATAATAATTAATACTATATTTAGATAAATGTTGTTGGTTTTTTTTTCTAGTATGTTAACAATTTTAAATTTATACTTCCGCTCTATGAAGTTTTTTTTTCATACTCTATATATATAGGTTGATTTTAGTCCAGAAAAAAATGGATTTTCAATTGGAAAAATATGATAATAGTCATGTAAACGTTTAATTAGGACATCATAGTAGCAGCGGTACACCTCAGTTAGGCTGAAATTGTTAAAAAGGCGGGAACATTGCTATTTTCAACTTTTGTGCAAAATTTCTTCAAATATTAAAAATCTTTATGAAATAATTGAATTCTTTGTAAAATCCTTTAAATCTATCCGAAATCTTTGGAAAATCATCGAAATCTTTGTTCAATCTTTGAAATCTATCGGAAATCTTTGTGAAATCTTTCAAATCCATCCGGAAACTTTGCAAAATATTTGAAATCTTTGTGAATTCTTCGGAAATCTTTGAGAAATATTTGAAATATTTAGTAATATTTGTGAAAGTATTGAACAATTTTTAAAATTTTTGGAAATCATTGAAATCTTTTAAGTCTATCCGAAATCTTTGTGAAATGTTTGGGATATCATTGAAATATTACTAAAATCTTTGGAAATTGTTATACGCGGCTCGCATAGAGCGAGACTTTTATTGCTGGATTTAAAACACTCTCGCAGACGACGTTTATTCATTCAGTAGGCAACCATCTTGAAAATCTAATAACTAGATATTAGACCTAAGAGTAAGATGTGACGTTGCAATTTTATTGCAAGTCACAAGCAATCAATTATCATTAGTTCAATAATTTATTAATATTTGATGTAATAGATTTTCAATATAAAGATTTAATTTTACTGATCAGAATCCGCAAGCTGCACGGTTTTCCAAGTCTTGGGTTTATTTAATTTAGTTCCTTTATTATTAAGAATTGATTTTGCCTGTTTTTTACTTTTTTATTTATGTATTTCCCGAGTAATCCGACTATCCTGAAGAATTCTCATCCATCCTGACTTGACGAGAAACTTCAAGAAGCATTTGGGACGCCTTTTGTCGATTGGAGTTACTCAAATCCTTTGGAATTTCCCGCCGAACTTTCTGCTGTGTGCCAACCTGTTCCTATCCTTCTAGTCGTACATCGAAACCTGTTGAATAATTTTGGAATGCTGCTGGGATTATTACTGTCGATTATTTTTGACGCCCCTTCAAGTTATCTACCTTGAAGTGGAATTCAAAAGTTCACATTTTGGGAAGGTTTATTGTCGATCCCCGGCAAGCCGAGTGGGACCTCTTTAGCTCAGGCCCGCATCATCAATTTCAACGTTCTCGGTACTAGAGACTTTAATTGAATGGTTCTATAAAGTCCTAGTAGCCGGCTTGGTTGTTCGGATAATTCGGAGAGTATGTCTTGGACAATAATTCAACATCTTATGGACGAAATTGATTGATTATGATCCTCAAATTCAGAAGATAATATTTTGTTTGGACACAGCATCCCTAAATCTACATTTAGTCACAACCCTGAGAGTCCTTTTCTGCTGTTTCAACATTCCCTAGTAACACCAATCAGAACCCCCCATTTCAACCAATCAGGATCAAGCCGGTTACCAAAGAAGAAAACAATGCTGGGAAAAACCGTCATCTTTCGTCAAGCAGCTTGCGGAACAACATCACAGTTTTTCGTTAAAGTAACTTCGAGTATTTTTTCAAGTATCTTTTTGTTAGTTGATTTTTCGAGTGTAATTCAGGACTTCTGAGATTGTTATCGAGTGCTGTCACGGATTATATTGAAAGGTATAGTTCGTTTTTATCAAATTCAGAAAGGAAGATATTCCGTAGAATTGTTGTACCCCCGATTGTTGATGACCCTCCTGACACGCTTTTGATTACTAACCCTATTTTCTTCGAATCTATATATGGCCTTGGAAAACCAGACGAAAGATCGAATTTATTTTAGAAAACTAGTTAATTCCTCCATTTTGTGAACATGTTGTCTTCCCCTTGAATAAATTGTTTCTTCCCTTCAATTATTTTTTTTCTAATAACAAAAATTGTACTTTATTTATAAATTTATATTAAATTAATTTAATGCTTTTAACAAATTATAAGAACTAGCCCCTTTACCATTTTCCAGAGACGGGGCTGAGCTGGCCACTATTTGATTCCCGATTCACGGATTTCAAATTTCAAACTTATTTAAAATTTCGATTTATCTTTTTAAAATTATTTTTGAAATTACCTTTGGTCATGTTTGTGAATGATCCATATGGATCTGGCGCCCGCGGTAAATAAATAATATTTGACTTTAGAATCTTTAACTTAGAACCGAAGATTATAACGATAAGTGAAGTTGGGGTTATAAAGAGAGAGAGAGGAGGAGGAGGAGGCTAGAGCCACGAGTACAGCGTACGCGAAGCTCGACGCTCGCATCTCCCTCCACCGATTTTCTACCCTCTCTACGTAACTCCTAGCAACGCCCACGCAGCCACCCCAATAAAAGGGCTTGCACTGGCTCAGAATGTCACTTGTTTGGGAGCTGGCTACCAGCACCCTTACAAAAACCGTACAGATGGATACCAGCCCTAGGTGCCTACACCGGGTTACCAGCCATAGGTCGCACGAACAAGCCATTGCCGTGGATCCAAACAACGAATATTCTCTCTCTATATCTTACTCGCTCTCATGGGAAATCTACAGCTGGTTCCCAGCCATAAATTTCGCGAAGGATCCAACGCCAATTCCCTCATCAGACGGATTACTAATTAATGTACATCATGGCAAGCAGAAACATTTAATAAAAACAAACACATCAAAATCATATGTATTTTTCTTGGTTACTTAAAGTCTCTCCCTCGCTTTCCTCCGCTAACGGGCTAACTGGCATACCAGCCCTTGCAGCCGACTCGCTTACTAACTTCACCTCTTCCCCCCCACTTACTAACCAACTGCATCTTCGCCAAACAAATAATTTTCAGGCGAGAAATCGAAATCGAAAACGCCCGCTCAACTGGCTATCTCTTTCTATCTTATGATATAGACACATCACTCTCCCTTTCCACCTGCCTCGACATTTATCCTCTCACTCCCTCCTCTTGTACTCTCCAGATCACCCTTCCAACTTTTTATCTCTCTCTATCTTATGAGATAGACACATCACTCCCACTTTCCACTTACCTTGACATTCATATTCTCACTCCCTCCTCTGGTACTCTCCAGATCACTCTTCCAACTTGTTATCTCTTTCTATCTTACACATCACCCCCTCCTTCCACCTCGCTCGGCATCTATCCACCATAAATCTCTCCTCTACAAACATGGCAACATTCCCTCTCACTCCCTCCTATGGTTCCCCTACCTCTCCTATCTCTTCTTATCTAATGAGATAATATTTTTGAAATATTTGTGAAATTATTTAAATCTTTGTCAAATCATTGAAGTCTTTGTGAAATCTTTGACATCTACACAAAATCTTTTTGAAATATCTGAGAAATGTCTGTTCAATATTTGAAATATATCTGAAATCTTTGTGAAATAATTTAAGTCTTTGTGAAATCTTTCTAAAATATTTGGAAATATTTGGTAATATTTGTGAAATTATTGAAATCTTTGCAAGATCATTGAACTCTTTGTGAAATCTTTTAAATCTCTCTGAAACCTTTGCGAAATCTTTTAAATTTTTGTGAAATATTTGGTCATATTTGTGAAATCTTTAGGAAATCTTTTAAATCCATCCGAAATCTTTGTCAAATCTTTGGAAGTATTTGCGAAATATTTGAAATATTTTTGAAATATTTGTGAATTTATTGAAATCTTTGGGAAATCATTAAAGTATTTGTGAAATCTTTTAAACAACCCGAAGTCTTTGGGAAATCTTTGTTCAATCTTTGAAATCTCTGAAATCTTTGAAAAGATTCTCCGCTGGAGACAGAACGTTAACATTTTATCCCAGTTTTTTCCCCCGTTCAAAAAAGAGCAACGTCCAATGCGCTTCACACACTCGAAAACTCGTGGTTTTCATGACGACAAGCAGAGAATAGATAGAAGAAGCGTCTTTTTCCAGGAGCCTCCCCTCGATTTTCACTCCTTAGTTTTACCATTCCGTACTTGAAGTCAGATTGCAGAAAAAAATTCTTCGGGTTTTAACAAAAGCGCTTGGTTACTTCACACTTTTAAAAAGTTAACACTAGTTTTTACTCGATTTGCGTATCAACGTCATCTGCATTTTAACTGGAAAAATATTGCATTAAAAAACATCTAGTTTGAAATTTAAAATCTAAGGCATCGTCCATAAATGACATTGCGCTCTTTTACCGGGGGTAGGGGTTCGATCGAACGTGTCCCGTGACGGACAGGAAGGGATAGGGGGGTTTTATACACTGTGAAGTCACGGTTGAAATTATAATATTATCTACACCATTTTTTAAAACCAATGCGCAATGTTTTGTACATTTGATTTCGTTGAGTCTGAAATCTGGAAAATCAGCAATAACGCGTTGTTGAATAAATTTGTTGTTTTAATTGCATTTTATTGAGTTGACACTTATTCTTCGGAATGTTTTGGTGTTTTCCACCCTGACTTGACGTTATTTAAATAGGGATACGCCTTGCGTGTCTTGGCGTGAGATAGGTAAAAATTGAAGCCAGTGTCTAATATGAATATCAAGAATTGACAAGAATATTAAAGCGTATACTTTTTTTTACAATACATTCAAGTTTCATTAAAATTCATTTCACAGCTAGAAATATATCGATAATTTAAAGAAATGTGTTGCCAAAATTCAACATGGCGTAACTCCCGCAATTTTTAAAAATCCTTTGGGCATCAAATGTCTCTTATATCGACGCCTCCATTCCCTACCGCTCCGCGTCGAGTTTGGTCGCTGTATAACATCACGTCCTATGCTCAGTGCCGTATTTTATATAGAGGCTGAAAAGGCTATAGCCTAGGGCTGCAACTTTTTGGGGGCGGCACTGCGGCCGATGAATTTTTTTTAACTTTAGGGATTAAAAATTTAAATACATAGTAAATTGCATAACATTTAATATTATAAGATAATATATATTAAAAGATACGAATAGTTTATATTTTTGCACTCAACTTTAATTCGATGGTCTCATCGACTGTTGCTACTGCGCTTGCGTTAGAGCCGTACACAGGCTAGCCGCAGTTGGCCCACT
>CAKNWT010155971.1:0-10376 GCA_932066315.1 Andricus coriarius
TCACTCTGCTTGATCATACCTTCAAGAGAAAAAAACATTCGTAAAAATGTTTAAACTCATTTTTGAGGAAAATTATATGTTTTTTCTTGCTTCACATTTTTTTGTAATCAGTAACTGCTTTTATTTATTAATTTACTTATTGTATTTTGTAATTAGCACATCGCGTATGACAAATTCTTATAGAAAAATGTAAAATAAGTAAGATAAAATTTATATTTTCTTTGGAAATGTGTTAAAAAATTTTCATTAAAAATTATATGCAATTATGGAAATGTAAAAGTGGATAATTGTATATACATATATACAAATTTAATACATGCATTTTCAAGATATAGAGAAAATAAAAACAACAAAAAATCAATAAATCAGACAAAACTCAAGTAGGATTTTGAGTTTTTTGTTAAATTTGTTGACTAGAAAGACATAACTTAGGGTAGCGTGTGTATTTAGTTTCGAAAATCATTTTAAAGGTATGATTTACAAGCTCATCACGTTTGGCATATGAAGTTTGGTTGATGCGTTCCATAATCGCACAGGGGCGACAGTGAATGCCCGAAACTGCTCCAGACATTTTTTTCTGACAAAAAGTATAGTATTAAAAAAAGAATTCATGAGGGATAAGTCTAGAATTTGCGAGATAAACAAAACTCGCGAAGCTTATGCAGATAAAACACTTTTCCCTGGTCAGTACAAGCAGTTTTTGGTGCCCAGATTCTAGTATGGCAGATTATCACAATGTGGGTCAGACTAGTTAGTTTAAGCTTTTTGCCTGAAACTGGAGTTTATAGTCGGAAATTCTCTATCCTCGATATACCTATATCATCCAGATAAACACCACATATAGTGTACCTATATATATTTTTAGATAAAGGTTAGCAAAGCAGAAAGATTCGCGAAGATGAGCTTGAATCAGGTAATCGAATTATCCAGTACGTCAAAATGTCAACGCCTAACTTTGTTCAATGATTTCAATAAGCAGACTCAACCCAGCGAACTTTAGCGATTATTAATTCCAATGCAGTCAGCGAATTAATCTTGATAATACATACATCTTGTGCACTGGGGCTCAAATAGTCGATAATATTGACTTTTATTCGAAATTGAAATTTACATTAATTAACATTTACATTAAAAATGTTCATTGCAGAAGGATTTCAATAAATTATAATCGCGCGGAGTTACTTAAATCTTTTAAAACATTTATTAATGACTGTAATAACTTTCTACTTGTTATACAGAACCTATATAGAAACTATATAGAGATGTAGGATTGAGGGATTAAAACGTTATCCCCAAAATGAATGATAGTATAGGTCTTGTGTTAGTTTCTCTGCAAGTTTACATCAGGTGAGAGTTTCATTAGAAGAGCTTTCATGAATCTTCGTTTCAAAACTCTGTAAATGCATCCAGTCGAGAAGTTACAATTGTTACAAATTCGGCCAAGTTTTGTGATACGCTGGAATTAACTTTAACCAACTGCAATAAGAAACTTGCAGCTAACACTTAATTTAGAAAATCCTTATATGTAATCAGCTTAACGAACTTCAACTGACTAAAGAGTTTTACAAAAAGTACAACAATATTTTTTATTAAGGAGTCTTTAGGTTTTCAAACAAAATACGAAAATTAAAAGACTTTGGTAGTCATAAAATTCGGAATAGTGTATCTAAATCAATCGATTCTTTAAGTTCTTTTTCATTTTCGGAACAAATCCTGTTATAGATAATAACATTATTAGTTCACGCAATCGACTTCGAACGCGAAATTTACACGGACTCATATAATCCTTTTTGAATCTGGTCAGGCATTAAATCTGATTAAAGATCTAATCTACTTATATTTCTTCAAGTTTTTCTATTCTTGAATTTTATACTTCCCTCAGTTGAAATCTATTTTTATTCTTGACTTGGTGCGATTTGAGAAATTTAATTTTTAATTCTGCAAGAGAGAAGTTTTGATTGAAAATTTTTGGATAAAATTATTAGATTTGGATCTGAAAATGATAAAAGTGGACTTGTAAGAAATGTCTAACAGATCAAAACATAACTTTTTAATCAAAATAGGGGTCTGAATGCAAAGGATATTCATATTTTAAGAGAGAAATGCCTCTCTTTTCTTTAAAAAGAAATATTGTTTACTTTAAAGCCATGAAAAATTAATGCAATAAAAATAATGTCAAAGTACTGCGGATATTGATTTTCAAACAAACTGAAGTGACATTTATCAACATTAAATTATTTTCAGGATTTATCTTTTTTTAACTGGTATAAAGTAAGGACTATCTTTTAGGTCTAACTTTTTAAAAAATGACAAGTTATTTTGTGTACAAAATAATTTAATTTCAGAATTAGTTGTTGTAATTTAAATATGTCGCATTAATTTAGGTATGTGTTCATTAAAATTTAGTTTTGTAATTCTACCGTTATATCTGCTATTATTGCAAACAAATTAGCTTATTGAAAAATCCATCAGATGTAGTTTTTTAAATAATCATGTCATAAATGTAAAAATTTGGTCCTATGAGATACTAGTAATTTTGTATTTTATTGCTAAATTAGGAATAAAGATTGATAATTTTTTACTGAAATAATATTTTTCATTCAAAACTATAGTAATTATGATATTTTAATTCAGAAACTTTGAACTTAATGTCAAGTAAGCCTCTATTCAAATAAAAAAATTAAACTTTTCAAAACACCCTACATTCAAATACTATCAAAATTTTTAACATTGTTAGGATGAAGAATTTATACGAAAAAAGGTTTGAAACATAGAAAATAAAAGATTTTTATATTTTAATTGAAATAAAACGTCCAATGTCGATTTTTTCGAAAAATTGGAATAGCTCTGGAAATAATTAACATTTTTTAATGTTCTTAGGCTTATTCTAAAGGCAAATTTGCATAGTATATTTCTAAATTATTAGGGTATTTTCAGATTATTTTACCCAGATGCTGACCTAGGGTCAAACATAGTGAGTAAAGTCGCAAAATGCCAAAAATGTATAAATACTTACAAACATGAAAAAAAAAATTATTTATGATATTTTAATAAATTTGAGTAATATTTATAAAAATATTATTATTTTGAATTTTGTGAATCATGTGGAAAATTTAATAATTATTTGAAGTTTTGCGACTTTTTTTGCACCAAGTTCGACCCTAGGATAGAATCTAGGAAAAAAGTTCTTAAAGTTCTAACAAATATCTTTTCAATATCTTTTCATTAAATTGACACAATATTTAATTTCGCACATTGCCTCGCAAGTAGATGATCACTTTACAGTAAATACCACACAGACAAAGCTAGGGATTCAATTTTGTTTCGGGTCATTTTCTTATAAACTCATTTTCAACCTCATTTATATACACTCTCTTGAACAACATAAAAACTGAAAAACAGTTTAATTGCTCTTAATATTCATATTGCTCAATATGAGCTAATTATGGTTCAATTTTGTTTCAATACATTTTAAAGCCGTTTCTTTGTTCGGAATGAAACTTTATTTTTTTATGTGCACGTGTATTTTTAAATCCGAAGTTTTATAAAAGCACTGCAAACAGTTAACAACTGCATGTAAAGTTTGAATGTGGTTGTGATTCCACCTCCCTATACAAATTATTCGACGTCGGATTCACAGCTTCATTCTCAACTTCATATGTATTGTCAACTGTTGGCAGCGGTTTCATCCAACTTGAAGAAATGAATATATCTAGGATTTACTGTGTTCGCTAGTCATGCTATCCACGAAAATGTAATTTTTTGGTACCTAAAATTTACTGCAGAATTTGTACGAAGTAAAAATTCTCCAAGAAAGAAAACTGCATCACAAAAACAATAACGAAGCAACGTGACACATTTGCCCCATTTTCTTCTAGTCTGAGACTAAACGCTGCTAAAAAAACTTGACAGTAATTCATTACGTGCTAGAGTGACGCATAAGCAAGGAAGCTTGGTAACCAAGCATCGTAATATTTTGCGGACAGTATGCACAATATATCAAGGTAATTTAATACATCCGAGAACGAAACTTGTCGAGTTGTGCCAGTGAACTAATTCGCTTCGTTCGCAGTTAGTTCAGCCCATTAATTGTCTAAGCATCATTTCGTTGATACGCTTTCTCAGCAGTAAAGCTTCAGAATTACTATTTGTCTCGAAATCTGACTGGTCGTGTCAATATTGGAACATTACTCATTCGCGATACATATATAGAGGCACAGTGTGCAGTGTGCAAGCCTTAAGCAATCAATAAGATGAGACAACAGCATCGTATAAACTGACAAGCACAGGCTCAACACTAGACAAGATGCCTCCTAAGGTTACGTCTAAATGCACTTAAGCGGATTGTGAAACGTTGCTATAGATTATTGATGAGTTTGGGGACCACGATCATTCAAAATTAGGAACCATAATAGCGAAGTGGAATTTTAGATCACAAAATGATTAACGGTTCTTCGTGAATGGTTATTATCTATTTCTTCTACAGATTTCTCTTCAAAAATTGACATTTAGGAAATTGAGTTTAAGGACTGCAGCAGTATTTGCGTTTTATGTGTTCAAATTAGTAATTTCATATTGTGTTGCTATGCAGAATTGGCGCTATCTGTATAAATTAGGGTGGCCCTTATTTTTCAAAAACAGATTTGTTCACTTTCACCCCCTAGTTCTGTTGGAATGCCCAAAAAAATTATCTTCAAATTTGTGAAAGACCGGTCAACATTAACTCGTTACAGAAGGCCATAAAGAAAGGTTCTCATTGATTTAACATTGAAAAAGGCAACTTTTCCTTAATGTGTGATTTAAACTCTAAAATATGGTACCAACAAAACTTATAATATATGTTTCTTATGGCGGTCCTCATTACGTGCACAAAAAAAAGGCATGCTTACTTTTGCTGCATCTTGTACTGAAAGGCTTCGTCTCAATTAGCAATCAATATTGATATGAAAATGAACCCAGGTTTTATCTGTGCGAGGAAAAATAACTTTTTAAATGTTAGGCTTCCAGCCCCTAGTTTCGTAAGTTTATATGAGAAGATGTCCTGCGATTCTTAGCAGGAGCCTTAAATTTTCCTATGTATTTTATATGGGGAGAATTGAGGAGAAGTTTCTAATTGAGATAACTTTTTCCAATTGCAATGAAATCTAACGCCCACCTAGAGATTGGTAGCTTTTGAGCCAATTAAAAATTTTTTTTTTTTTAAATTCAAAGTTATGCGATGGTGGCGATCACAACTTTAGCAAAAATGGGATATTTTTGCATTTTTCGATTCTTAACGATTAAAAATCTCATTTTTGTCGAAAATGACGCAAAAAAAGAATAGCAGATCATGGTTCAAAATTGTTTCCATTTCTGAAGTTTATCTTGAAATTTGGTTAAATGACCCTTTTTGTTAAAAAGTAAATAATGGTGTGTGCAAAATTAAATTTTGTAAATTTACTAAATGGCGGCTGATGCTGATATAATTTCGAAAATTCGCATTTTTTGTCATTTTCAACGAAATTTTGCTAAAATTGGTTAGCAAAACAATTGTATCAGTAGGAATAAACTATCGTGATACATTTTTGAAGAATAATGTAATGAACCGCCATTTTGTAATTTCACGAAATGTTGGATTGTGCACACACAGAAAAAAAGCTAGGCTTACTTTTACTGCGTTTTATTTTTTCAGGTCTTGCTTGAGTCGTCATTCGTGGCTAGCCTCGATTAAGTTATTTCGAGCCAAGAAAGAAAAAGAAAAAGTTCTACGCATTTTTGAGAAAAACGATTTTTTTATTTTTAACCATTCAAAATTTCATTTTTTTCGAAAACAACGCAAAATATGAATAGCAGTTTATGGTTGAAAATTGTTGCCCCTCCTGAAATATATAAAAGTGTACTCTTCCCAGACGTTTATCTAGTGTTTTTTACTTAAAAATTGTGACTGTACTAGAAACAAACGTTTTTAAAAAGAAAATGTTAAAATTCTCTAAACGAAATGCTATTTTAGTCGATTTTTATCATCTTTTAATATTTTTTGGAAAAAGGAGGAGGGCCCATAAAGCCACTTTTCGGCCCCCTTAAAAATTGGCCCAAAATGGATGAAATCACTTTTTTAGACTCTTGGAAGTAATACTCAATCACTTCCAATCAAAATGGAAGCACTTGGATTTTCTCATGGTATATTACATGTATATCTTCTTTTGAATCCAAAAATCCCAGAAATCATCGTTCTTCTGTCATATGTCCATATATGCACATATGTATGCCAATAGAGCTCCAAGTGCTTCCATTCAGATTGGAATCAACTAAATATTACTTCCAAGGCTCCTCCTTTGTACAAATACACAAGATAAACATCTGGTAAGGATATATTTTTATGGATTTTATGAAGTCGAGCAATTTTGAATTATAAACTGCTTTTCATTTTGGGCGTCGTTTTCAACATAATGAGATTTTTAATCGTTGAAAATGATGTTTCTTCAATTTTAGAGACAAAACCAAATTTTTCTTTATTCTGAAGGTCTGGAACCTTAGTAATCTCATGTAAAATTTTCTTCACACTGTTACTGAACTAAAAACAAACGTTTCTAAAAATAAAATATTGAAGTTAGTTAAACTAAATGCTATTTTAGTCGATTTTTTTCTATTTTTGGGGGGAAATTGGTTACAATACACACAAAAAATATTTAGTGAGAGTATATTTTTATAGACTTCAGAAAGAGAAACAATTTTGAATCATGATCTGCTATTCGTATTTTGCGTCTTTTTTGACAAAAATGAGATTTTTAATTGTTAAAAATGAAAAAATCGTTATTCTCAAAAAAAAAGTAGTACGATTAATGCGATTTTTTCTTTCTTGGCTTAAAATAACCTAGGGGCATCCTCGAAACACGTACAATAGGAAAACTGGATGTGCAAGCACTTTTGGGTTGAACTTAATCGAGGCTAGCCCTGCGTTCATTAAAATTTGAGAAATTTATCTCAATTAGAAGATTTTGCTTAATTTTTCTCATATAAAATACATGGCAAATTTAAAGGCTTCTGCAAGACTTGGTGGGAGTCCGAAAATTCGAATTTTTGAAAATGAAAATCACCCTAATGAATAAAAATCGGTCATAATTTTACAAAAAATTCAATTTTAATACCCTCTTACTGTTATTTCGTTTTCGCCAAAAATAAGACTGATCCCGTGGTACTAAGGTGACTATCTCAAAATATAAACAGAATATTTAGGCAAAAAAATATGTTTAGAATCGATTTTTAACTACTTGAAATGCGCAGGTTCTTTCGGTGAAAATAAATTGGGTTTATATGGATCGAATCTCTAAAATTTTTAATAATAATTAGATCACGATATGATTATTTTGTATTATTATGTTACATAAAATTATCAATTCCTTATATCAGTCAATATTTTTGATCAACGTGAAATAGTCTTCTCAGTAAGAGATTTCAGTAAACTCCGTCAAATACTTGGTTACTTAATTTGCAATGGATTATTCATGCACATTGCACATCCTTTGAATATCCATGATGCCTAGACATAGGTAGAATGCAACCAAAGTATACATTTTATAGAGTATGTAGATGATATGCTCCCAGCGGATTTCACTACACTCTAGTAATTAGAGATATGACAGTACTTTAATATTTTTCAACAAATAGTGATAAGTTTTGATTCATTTCTAAAACTGTGCAATGCTTATAAACACTTATAAAGTTTCAAAACTTGTAAAACGTGAAAATTTCAGATGATGTAAGCTATAAAACTTGATATACATACTTATTATTTGGAGGTTTATAAATATGATAGCTTTTATATTTTTATATAAAAAAAATGAAAGGCTTGGAACTGTTTTCTTGGAACTGTTTAAATTTGTAAATCTGAAATTCTAGATTTAACCTTTAATTTAATGGCATGCAATTAAAAAAGTTTTCAAACATAAACAATTTAATTAGTGTAAATATATGAGAAATAGGGATCAGGATAAGAGGCCTAAAAAGTAGATGAAAATTATAGTATACAAAATGTTTAAACAATAAAAAACCATTTCTTATTCAAAGCATCAAACGAAATTAAAAGTAGTCCAAAGATACAATAAAGGTAACTCACAGGGTAGATCTTATTACCTGAGGTAAAGCAGAAACATGCTTTCTAGCAAATGAGATTTTAATTGTATTACGTGACTGGCGGGTAATAATTTTCTTAGAATGTCTTTTACCTTTTCTCCACGGTATTATGACTTGCGCCGCAGAAACCAAAAATATCAAATAATTAATTAAAAGTGTTTACAATTCATTTTATTAAAACAATGAATACAATTTTTTCTTGGGATATATATTCTTTTCGTACTAAATCACGCATTTTGTGCTCGATAAAATTTGAGATATTTTGCTGTAAGTTAATATAATATAAAAGAATCTCTTTCTTGCAAAGTCTTCATTCAGTTATAAAATAGAATTGCAAATTTGCCTTTATGAATTTTCTATCAGTGAATTATGAGATTGGCTTTGCTTCCTGCAGGGAGAACTTAATTCCATTCCAAGCCAGGGCGTAATTCAAAGGGAAAAAGGCGGACAGTCAAGCTTTTCTTGTCTGTCTCGATACAGATTGATTCTTCTTGAATCTGAAGTATCGGAAAATGAGGATTTTCTTTTGAGCTATTCATTTGCACGCGGTTTCACACAATATATCTTATGATGGATAAATGTAGACAAATTAAAAATAAATCAGACCAACTTTTCAAATTGAAAAAAAAGTAGAAGGTTTTTTTTTTAATCGAAGGATACACTCAAACTTCTATCTGCCTTCTCAAAAATATTAACAATGAGTTAGAAGTCTGGGTACACTTCCACTTAAATAAAAATATCAATGAAGTTTAAATAGTGATTTTATTTTAATGAAAAAGAACACAATTCGAAAAAATAAAAAGTCAAGTCTTAAAGGTTACTTTAAGGAATTTAAAGAGGAAATCTGCTTGAAGCATCTACATTTTAGAGATCGTTAAAATTAACGACTTGAACCGGTAAAAGCGATGGGTACCGCTCTAAATCTACAGTGTCACTTTTATAGGGAATAAACGTTTTAATATATATAGTAGACGAGTTGGTTTACTTGAAATTTTCGTTATACGTTATGGAGAGGTAATATTTCACTGAGCTGCTTCGAAATATAATGTCGATATGAATCTAAGGTTTTCATAAAGACATGTGTCCGGAAATGTTTCCTTAAAAAGTTAGAGAGTAGGTCAAAGTTTGACTCTGAGCTAGGTTCCAAGTACGAGCCACAATGCAATTATGGGCAAACAAACTTGTTGCAATGTTTCATTCCTTCCGGTCGACTAGGTACATTTTTCTTTTTCTTTGTCTCGATTGTCGGGTACTTGTCTGAATAAATACGGCTAACGGCACGGTTTCAAGTTAATATTTGTCTTCTCACACGTAAGGGTGATACACTCTTCAAAATGTATTACAAAAAATACACAGAAACAAGATATGGATTTATTTTAGAGACAACAAGTCGCGACAAATTCACTGAAATGAAATGGAAACGGTATTTTTCTTTAATTCACAATTTAACTATTGATTTTTTTTCGAAATACTACACTTTAACTACTACTACTTTGCTAATATATTTTAAAATGAAATTATTTGTAAACACGAAAACTGTCAAACTCGATTTCTCTTTGAATTCAATACTTCATAGATTCAAACAAAAGTAATCAATTTCATCGAGAACTTAATAGCTTTAATGTTGGAGTATTTATAAGGCCACGGCTATGTCTAGCGAAATTTCGGTACGTATAGCCGTATTTTTTCGATACTAATAGCGGGTCCTAGAAGAGGGAATATTTGTACTGAAATTTGGGTACAAATCGCTGGATTTTTTCGGTACTCATAAACACTGCCTATTAGAAAATGCCAGCCTTTTGAACACTCAATTATTTAAAAATAAATCAGCTAGAAAATTCAAATACGTCTATATCCTATTTTTTTAATTTAAAGGACTTTAATTTAAAGGAATTTATTTCTCAAACCTGATACTTGTCAACTTAAATTTTTTCAAATGATTGAGACGAGTTCATAATTATTTACAATCCGCTTTAGCTTTAGTTTCCTGAACTTTGAATTTCGAATTCTAATTTTATATAAATTTAATTGTTTGCAAATTATAATTATTAGTTTTCTTATTATTATACCACTGAGCTAAATTCCTTTCGAGTTAATAGTAACTTGTTCGGTTTAAGCCTCGTTATACTGCCGAGGATCAAGGAATTTATATTGTAAGCGTAAGTAAGGTAATACGAATTTCAATTTTTTGTTCTTCTGTTTAATTTGAGCCCTTATGGGGTCCATATCATCTCACATGCGGCAAGTCTCTCTGCGGCAAGTCT